>PITA01021675.1:0-32152 GCA_004023965.1 Spilogale gracilis | reverse complement strand
GTCAAAGCCACGGCCTTAATGAAGCTATGTCCTCTGCTTGAAAGGCTCTTCTGCCTTCATTCGCTTAGTGAACCTTGTATTCATCAAGCATTCACTTCCAGCGGTGCCCCCTTCCCCAGCCCTTCTCTGTGTCCCAGGAGCTATGATAAGCATTAATTGGGTACTTATTATAATGTATAATGTATAAGGCTTGCCATTCCAAGGACTCCCGTGTCATGCTGCTTTCCACCACTCACACATCTCTCAGTTCTCTTTGGGGAAACACCTTAGCATATGTGAGTTAAGACCGAGGGGAGGGGATGACGAAGGTGGGCACATGACCCAGGCCCAACCACTTAGAGAGACCCAGGAGCCTTCCGGCCTCAGTGATTATGTGAAAGGGGAGCACATGGTCTAAACCGGACCAGTGGGAGCAGGCCCTGGGACTTCGGCTGAGACTTTCCAGAGGGGACCAGCCTTCCCTTCATTGCAGCTGCCGGATGGTGGGATTAAGCCTGGAGAAAAGCAGATCTGAGAGCTGGAGACAGGGATGAAGCCCTGATCACAGTATTTGATGCCCCAGACCCAGCCCCGGCTGAAACCAGAAACCAGAGCACCCTGACTGTGGTAAGCTGAGTAAGGTCCTCCCACCCCCCAAATGCCCATGTGTCCCTTATATGGCAAAAGGGACTATGCAAGAGAGGGTTAAGTTAAAGGTCCTGAGATGGGGACCTTATTGTGGATCATCCAGGTGGGCCCTAAATGTGATTACAAGGGGTCCTGTAAGAAGCAGAGGGATATGTGAAGACACAGGGGAGAATGGGACTGGGATGGCAGTGGGAGACTCGGGAGATGGAGGAAGAAGCCACAAGCCCAGAAATACAGGTGCCCACTAGACAACAAAAAAGGGCCAGATTCCTCCCCTGAGAGCCTCCAGAGGAAACCAGCCTTGCCAGCGTCTTCAGCCCGGTGAGACCCATTCTGGATTCTTGGCCTCCAGGACGGTAAGAGAACGCAGCAGTGCTGTTTGAAGCCACCGAGTGTGTGGTGACCGGTTAGAGCCACTACAGGAAATGACTCCCTGGGCTCTTCAGCTTAAGACAGTAGAGTTGGATTCTGCCACTTTGCAACCAGGTGACACAACAGCCTCCATGAAGCTACATGCAACATACAGCCGTCTGTCACCTCCACCCCCATCGTGAAGTGCACCTAAGTGACAGGATGACCTGGCCAATCCGTGAGCGCGCTATGCCTGCACCAGCTGCTGTGAGCCTCGGGCTCCGGAAACTGACCGCCTCCCACCGGTGGGACCCCGAGCTCCAGGGTTGCACTGGAAATGCCAGACAGTGCAAGCTCCTTTATAGCCTTGGCGTGAGGAGAAGGGGGGTGCTGGGCTGAAAGCATTGAGTGCAGGGGCCGGAAGAATGTTAATTTCTATGTAAAGGGCAGTGGGGAAGTTCCACCATGTGGGCAGGTGGAAGTAGGAGCAGAGGGCAAAGAACACGGCAGATGTTAAGTGGTGAACCCACCTGAGAAGCGCTTTGGAAAGCACTGGGAAAAAAACTGGGGCTACTGAGGGACCACTCTTGAGCTAGCTTATCCCTAAACCTCTACTGTTCCTTATTCTGCATTTCCTTTCTTTCCATGTGCCCGGGATTCTCATCGATGTTTGGTGCTGTCAGGTCTACTTGATGCCCCTCCCCAAGACCTTTCCTAATATAGTAAAGCACAATGGTACACCCTAACTTGAAAGGTTCTACAGTCATGCTAATACCGTAGCGATTAGCCACATGTGGTTATTGATGGTTATATTTAAATGTATTTAAATTCAACAGCATAAACAATTTAGTGCCTTGGGCCTATTTCAAGTGCTCGTAGCCACATGAAGCCACTGGCTACCATACTGGATGCTGCATGTACTCCCGTCATCACAGAATATTCTAGTGGACAGTGCTGCTCTTCAGGGGTAAAAGAACCAGGCTGACAACTCTTCTGTGTTGATAAGCTCGCTTAGGGAAGAGCAGCCTGGAGACGTAGTTTATTGAGCTCACACTATGCTTGAAACATTTTTTTGGAACAATAGCCAATACATAAACTCAGGGGACCTCTCTTTTTCTCCTCTCCCTCTCTCCCCCCTCTCCCTTCTTGTTCTCACTCTCTTCCTCTGTCGTTCCAGATTTTCAGCTACTCTGAGACTTTACACGCTCTGGCAGTGTGGGGCTTGCATTCTTCCATCCCAACCACCCCTAGCCTTTTCCAGGGCTCTGCAGTCTCATCTGGGTTTTCTGCCCTTCACATTAGCTGCTTATGTGGTCCCAGTGGGCATGCTAACAGAAATCTTATATAGATAGAAGGGTCCTTGACCAGCAAGCCTGATATGTCCATGAAAATAGTCTTTAAAAGCCAACGCAGGGCGCCTGAGTGGCTCAGTTGGTTAAGCGACTGCCTTCGGCTCAGGTCATGATCCCGGAGACCCGGGATCGAGTCCCACATCGGGCTCCCTGCTCCATGGGAAGCCTGCTTCTCCTTCTCTCACTCCCCCTGCTTGTGTTCCCTCTCTCGCTGTGTTTCTCTCTGTCAAATAAATAAAATCTTAAAAAAAAAAAAAAGCCAACGCAGACTCTGAAGACCCAGGCACAGAGAAAACAAGAAGTAGCAGACTTCTCTCCCATCCATGGCCTTGCCTGAAATTGGAAAAACACCTCCCTGTGCTCCCCAGTCCTTGCCTCAAGCCCGAAAGCTGCTCTGGGGGCTCACACGGGCTCAGGCCCCTGGGCAGGGTTCCCTGTGCTTTCCCTGATGTCAGGGGAAAGGCATGTGGGAGGCTCTGGTTTTCTCATTTGCAAGGGGATTGTTGGGGGCGCTAAAGTGTGACAACAGTAGCGATCACATTTCGGACTTAATAAAATACCATGACGCTCAGCTAGACGCTACCTCATACCCCACCAGCTGACCTGGATCCAGTTACCCGCTGAGCCTGGGCTGGCAATGAGGGGAGTGTGACAATGCTGAGGAAGGGAGCTCTGGGGGAGGAAGATCCTATGCCCCTCAATTCTCCTGTGTGGGGGCAGGCCTCAAGGGTGGGATGCTGCCTTTTCACAGCCCAGGGTGTTTCTAGCCTCTTTAGGGTCAAGTGTGGCTATCCTGAGGGGTCTGAGCAAGAGCTGCTCGTAAATATAGAGGAAGGGTTCTCAAGACTTGACCTGGAGGAGAGACCGTGCCCTCCGTGCAATCCCAGCCATGGGGAATTTACACTTTCTGATCCAGAGAAATACCCGCACATTGTCTTGTGCAAGAATGTCCATCATCCCAGTGAAAACAAGGAAAACACCTAAAGCTCCCTCAACTTGATCATTGCTAAATAAAATGTGGTATATCCATTCAGTGGAATCCTACCTGGTGGGTCAGAGGAATCAGGTAGATTTTTATTTTAGCACATGGAAATATTTCCAAGACATCCTACTGTGTGGGGGGGAAAAAAGCAGGCTGGTGAATGATACACCCTGTATCACACTGTATATATACCGTTGACCTAGGAACAACATGGGGGTTTGGAGTGCTGACCCCCATGCAGTCAAAAATCTGTGTATAAATTTTGATTGTCCCTAAACTTAACTACTAATAGCTACTGTTGATCAGAAGTCTTAGTCGTAATATAGTAAAACAGTCAATTATCCCATATTTTATATATTATATGTATTATATACTATATTCTTACAATAAAATAAGCTACACAAAAGAATTAAGAAAATCATAAGGAAAATAATTTTACAGTACTGTGCTGTATTTATTTTAAAAATCTGCCTATCTGTGGATCCATGCAGTTCAAACTCATGTCAGGGTGCCTGGGTGGCACAACCGGATATCACTTGAGCATGTGACTCTTGGTTTCAGCTCAGGTTATGATCTTGGAGTCGTGGGATCAAGCCCCACATCGGGCTCTGTGCTTAGCGTGGAGTCTATCTTTCCCTCTCCCTCTGCCCCTCCCCCTGCCGTCTCTCTCTTTCTCTCTCAAATAATAAATTAAAAAAAAAACACCCATGTTGTCTAAGCATCAAATGTATTTTAAAAAACCCATTAAAAACAGAGTAAAATATTTTATATGGATATATACATATACATAAATGGGGAAGAAAGATCTGGAAGCGTACACATGATTGGAAGCAGCAGTTCTATCTGGGAAAGCACTGGGATGGGGTTAGTGGTAAGAGGAGGCTTTACATTCATTGAAATGCTTACTCCCTCCATCTCTCCCTCCTTCACTCTCTCTTTTTCTTTCTTTCTTTCTTTTTTTTTTTTTTTTAAAAGATTTTTTATTTATTTGACAGAGAGAAACACAGCCAGAGAGGGAACACAAGCAGGGGGAGTGAGAGAGGGAGAAGCAGGCTTCCCGCCGAGCAGGGAGCCCGATGTGGGACTCGATCCTGGGTCTCCAGGACCATGACCTGAGCCGAAGGCAGTCGCTTAACCAACTGAGCCACCCAGGCGCCCCACACTCTCTCTTTTTCTATAAGGATAATGCACATATGCATCGCTTTTGAAAACAGAAAATGTCTCATGGGAAGAAGACAGGATCTAACAGTGAAGGACATTTAGGTTTCCAATATGCCAGAGACAGAGAGAGAGAGAAAGAACATGCGTGCACCAGAGAGCATGAGCAGGAGGAGGGACAAGGGAGAGGGAGAAGCAGATTGCCTGCTGAGCAGGGAGCCTGATGTGTGACTGGATGCCACGACCTTGGGATTATGACCTGAGTTGAAGGCAGATGCTTAACCAACTGAGCCACCCAGGCGTCCAGCACTTTACATATATGAAGGGGGATACTCTTGACATTCCATCTTCTGGAGGAGAAAACGAAGTGGGGAGAAGTGCAGAAACTTGCCTGTTATGGGCTAAGTTTTGATTGTGAAACCGTAGCCCCCAGGACCCGTTTTGAAATAGGCTCTTTGCAGATGATCAAGTTAAGGTGAGATCATTAGGGTGGTGGCTCTAATCCAATATAGTGGCATCCATATAAAAAGGGGAAATGCTGCCGCAGAGACAGACGCAGGCAGGGAGCATGCCATGTGAACACGAGGACAGAGAGGCATGGCACAGACTCTCCCTCACCTCCCTCAGAAGGAACCACCCCTGCTGGCACCTCGATCTTTGACTTCTGTCTCAAGAACCATGACACAGTGTTCCACCCAGTCTGTGTACTTTGTTTTGGCAGCCCCAGCAAACAGATACAATGCTCAAGGCTACACCGTGAGGGCAGGAGAAGCCCAGAACAACAAAAACTATTTGTAAAAACACTTACTATGGGCCCAGAACCACATAAGACAATGCATGTGTCAAGAGTGGGGAGGTTTCAAGGATGAGAAGTGGCTCTTGCCCTCCAGGTACTTAACACATCGCTGGGAAAGATAAGGTACACATACATGAAATGCTGCACCACTAATTCAACACACAGACCTACTGATCACCTACTATGTGCCCAACACTCTGCTGGATCCTGCCTGTGTCCTGGAATAGTCCCTGACTCCTTGCTTCCCCTCACATTCCTCAACGAACCCATCAGCAAATCCTTCTGGCTCTCTCATCAATGCATATCCACAGTAAGTCAATATACATTCACGACAAGTCAATATATAGTCAATACATGTCCACAATCTGACTTTTCGCACCTCCTCCAATTCTCCCACCATGCTCCAAGCCCTCCTTATCTCCCACCAAGATCAGTGCTCAATAAACTACAACCTGTGGGCCAAATGTGGCCCACCACCTATCTGTGCAAATAAAGCTTTATTGCAGCACAATCAAGTTCATTCATTTACTACTGTCTATGGCTGCTTTTGTCCTACAACAAGAGAACTGAGTAGTCAAGCCAGAGACAGTGTGACCTGCAAGAAATATCTACGACCTGGCTCTTTAGGCAAGAAGTTTGTGGATCTCTGACTCAGACTCTTGTGGTCATCTCCTCACTCTCCCTGCTTCCACCCTTTCTATGCCCCATCCTGCCATCCCAGTCCACATGCAGCAGCCAAAGAGGTCCTGTTCTCTCTTAAGTCAGGTCCCATCCCTCTCTACTCAAAACACCACAACGGCTCCAACTCCCTTTGAATAAAAGCACCTTCCTCACAAAGGAGGGCCTTGCATGTCTGCACCCTGTGTCCATCTCCCACCATCTCTCACTGCACTTGCAGATGCAGCACCTGCCTACCATTCCTTCAACAACCTGTACACTTCTGCTGCAGGGCCTTTGCACCTGCTGTTCCTTCTATTTCAAATGCCGTTTCCTTCCCTTTCCATTTTCCAAAAGCCTGAAGAGGCTTTGTTGATATACTCTCCTTTGTAAAAACTGCCCCAACTCCACCTCACATCAGGACAAATAATTGTCTCTGTTTCCCCACTTTGTGGGGCCTCTGGGACTGACCTAGGTCTGATATAATGGCCAATCTCTTCTTTTATTCAGTAAATTGGGAAAACTCTGAAGGTAGTATCCATCAGAGAATACAGCAGTTAAGAGCATAGACTCTGGACCCGAGGTTTAAGCTCTGGCTCTGCCACTCAGGCGGCCTAACATCTTATATTTGTATGGAGCACCAGTCACATGTAATAAACAAATATTACTATATCCCTATTAACTAATGTCAATTCCTTTTTTTGACTGCAAGTTGTCAATGGCACTTTCTTTACATCTTCTTTTCAACATTCTGTTCTGCAGCTTCCTTGGCCCTTTTGGCCTCATGCCAAAGGGCCAGGCATTGGCACAGGCCATGTGAAGACCGGGGAACTTCCTGCAGTCCCTTTCCTCTGGAAGGACCCTGGCTCTCTCCTTATGGACATTCTGTGTGGGCATGCCACGACCCGTCAGCTGGGTGGCCAATCTGAATTCTTCGGCAGAGCTTGCCTGCAGGGACCAGACTTCTTCAGCCTTCTTGGAGCCACTGAGACCCCAGTGGTCTGTGCCACCTTCTCGGGGATGCCAGGCACCTGTAACCCTTCCAAGAGGAAGCCTGTGCCAGCTGGACTTCGGTGCAATGCCTCACCAGGAGGGAGCCCGTGATGGGTCGCACGGGTTCCAATGCAGGGAGCCCTCGATGTGGGCTTGCCTCTGTGGATCTGCCATGTCTTCTGCTTGAACCACGTGGCCACCTGCCGGGCCAGTCCTTGCGCAAACAGGGCTTCAGGATCGTGCCATGCTGGAGGGGCACCGTGGCTGCCACCTCTGGGCCTCCTCAGATAGGCCGCCCAACTGATGTCCACTGTTTATTCAGAACTCCTTAGTGTTCTCACTCAGGTCCTTTTTCTCTTCCAGAACCCCATCCAGGGCATCACACTACATTCTGTCCTTTTCTCTCTTTAGGTTCCTTTGGGCTATGAGAGGTTCTCTGACTTTCCTTGATGCTCTAGCTCGTTCAAGGGGTACCAGTGAGATGTTCTGCAGAAAGTCTCTCGATGGGGAATTGCCTGTTGTTTGTCTCATGGTTAGACTGTGGTTCCGGGCTTCAGCGAGTGGGATGCAGAAGCAAAGCGCCATTCCTACTGCATCATGTCAAAGGTGCATCCTAACAATGTGACTTCCCACCGCTCATGTTGACCTTGACCACCTGGCTCAGGCAGTCTCTGTCAGGTCTGTCCACTGTAAGGCTACTCTCCTCTCCTTTCCATACTGTACTCTTTGAAAGGAAGTCACCATGCAAAGCGCACAATTGGGATGGAGTATCTACATAAATGATTCAGGGGGTGCCTGGTTGGAGCAGTCGGTTAAGCCTCTGACTCTTGATTTTGGCTCAGGCCATGATCTCAGGGTCCTGAGATTGAGGCTTGCATCTGGCTCTGAGCTCAGCAGGGAGTCTGCTTGAGATTTTCTCTCTCCCTCTGCCCCTCCCCCATCCACATGCACTCTCTTTCAAATAAATAAAATCTTTAAAAAAATAAGTGATTCAGAATTTTCTGCATGGAAGATTTTCCTATTCCCCTCTACTTACTTATTGGTTTAATCATTATCTGTGTGATTGTGAACTCATGGGCGTTTTTTAAATACTAAGAGTCTAATAGTATGTTGCTTGTTTTTGTAGTCCAAGTGCTCCAGCTTTGGCTCCTGGGAACTCCTCCAGAGAGTTCCTGGGTCCCTGTGACATCCTCCACCCCTGCAGGGTTTTTGGAATATTTCCTTACTTTCTTGCACTGTAAGATGCTTCACACATATTGTGTGGATTTCTTGGCCCCAGCCCTAGAATCAGCCACTTCCGCAGGAGCCCTGGTTCCTTTTCCTGGGAAACTGTCACAGAACCCAAGATCTGGGTGCTGGGTGTGCCCCCTGCTACTAGAGAGTCAGTGCTTCCTGGCTCTCAGGTGACAGTCTCCAGTTTCTTTTTTAAAAATCATGAAACATGGTTCGTCTGCCCATCTGTAGGTGTGTCACAAAGCATACGGCAGGCCTGAGAAACGGTACCAGTTATACCCCAGCTCCCTCTTTCACCAGGGGTGTGAAATTGAAGCCCACAGAGGGCCCAAGTGGAACTTACATGAAGAGTCACAGGGCAGGGGTGAGGGTGTCTGTGAGACTTCAGGGGTGTCGCGCCTTTCATCGGCAATGACAGTGATCTGTCCGTTCGCCCTGTGCTCAAGGGCCAGCTTCAGTTTCTGGGCGATGCTCACCTCATGAACTGTGTGGGGAGAGCATCTCATCTTTCTCTTTGCTTTGTAGTTTGTGCAAAATGGGATTTATCCTTTCCTTGAACGTTTGGTGGAATTCCTGTTTAACACCAGTTCAACCTGGTGTCTTTTTTGAGACTACGTCCTTAATGACCATTTCAATCACTCACAGTCATTGGTTTGTTTTAAAATTTCCCCTTGGGTTAGATCTTCCTGCCAAGTGTCAACTTCGTCTAGGTTTCAAGTTTATTGGCATAATATTGTACAGTATTCTAATTAAAAAAAATGAATCTCCCCTGAATCTGCAATAACCTCCATCCTTTCATTCTGGATGTGGTTTCTCCTCTCTACCTCTTTCTTTTTGCCTAGCTCCGACTTGCCAAAGGCTTATCTTCTTCCTTCGTAGTCTTTTTGCTTTTCCTGTTTTTCCTTCCTTCCTTCTTTCTTTCTTTCTTTCTTTCTTTCTTTCTTTCTTTCTTTCTTTCTTTCTTTTCTTTCTTTCTTTTTTTTTCTTTTTCTTTTTTTTAAAGATTTTATTTGACAGAGAGAAACACAGCTAGAAAGGGAACACAAGCACGGGGAGTGGGAGAGGGAGAACCAGGCTTCCCGCCGAGCAGGGTGGAGGTCGATGCAGGGCTCGATCCCAGGATTCTGGGATCATGACCTGAGCTGAGGGCAGACGCTTAATGACTGAGCCACCCAGGTGCCCCGATTTTCCTGTTTTTCTAATAAAATGTAACTTAAGGCAGGCTCATCCTTTGCTGTCATCTCGCAGGCTTGGATACTCGGCATTCCCATCGTGGTTCAGTTTTGAACTCGTTCTGACTTCGCTGGCGACAGCTGGGGTTTCCCCAGCCTGTCCTGTTGAGGTCTGATCCCATTCCTTTTTGTCCTTGGCTGCCTGGAGACATGAATGCTGAAAGGAGATTGTTGACAAATTTGCTTTAGAAAAATGACTCTCGTGACAGGCTGGATGGAGTCCCTGGCCACTCCTTCTCTTTTGCAACAGGTATATCTTTCAGTGAGATTGCCTACTGCGGCCTCTAGACTCGCCAGAGAGGGGCCTGCTCCCTGGGAAGGAAACCCAGGCTGTCTCTCTTGTGTCGTCTAAATGTTGAACTTATCTGAAGAGCACCAGAGAGGCCGTGGGCCGCACTGCATTAATGGCTGGCTGGGCAGGATGCCTGGGAGAGCAGCTCGGCGCTGACACGGAGAAATATTATTCTCCCTGATAGCTCCCCCACGACTGAAATCAGACGTTAGCCATCAGGCCTGCGCGGCAGGCAAGCAGCCACGGCTTTCCCAGGTTCCAGCCACTCCAGAGTCCCTCCAGCAGGACCCTTCCTGAAGCTCTGGCTGCATGTCCAAAGGCTCCCCCTCAGGCCTGCCTGCTTGCCTGGCCACTCCTGAGTCCAGCCAAAAACCTTTAGGTCCATCTTGTTTCTCAGAGAAGACTCTTTTCTTCCCTGCACTCTGCTGATCTTGTGCCTTCTTTTCCCTCTCGGTTCATCTCAAAACTGCACTGAAGTCAGCTTGGCCTGGGATTAAATTTGCACGCTGCTCTTACCATATGATCTC
This sequence comes from Spilogale gracilis, assembly GCA_004023965.1. Classification (NCBI taxonomy): domain Eukaryota; kingdom Metazoa; phylum Chordata; class Mammalia; order Carnivora; family Mephitidae; genus Spilogale; species Spilogale gracilis. The sequence goes on along the minus strand of PITA01021675.1, from coordinate 21,952 downwards.
TCTGGGCCTTGGTTCCTCATCTGTAAAACAGCTAAAGAACCTGCCCTCACAGACCTATTGTGAGGTTTCAGTGAGGAAACGCACATGTGCTGCCCAGCACAGGAGCTCAATACGTGTCTGCGCCTGGCAAGTTAACGTCGTGGTGCCTCAGTTTTCCCATCTCAGAAACGGGGGTACATAACAGTATTTACCATCTGCGGCAGTGTAAGGCCTGAATGAATGAGTGCAGGCAGGCCCTGTGGCCAGCATGCCGTAGGTGTCAGCTGGGGCTGTGACTGTGTGTCATTCCTGGCGTGTGCTCCGCTCAGCTCCTGCCGTGGCCCGCGTCCTTCTTTCTAGAAATGTATCCAGATCCTCTATTGCTCTGCTCACGTTCTGTGTGGGGAGTGAGGGTGCCGTCACGGTTCCTTAGGCTTCTGTTTTGTATATACGATGGGAAGATGGCGTGCTAAGTCCTGAGACAGCCTTTGTCTTTGTCTTGTGCATCTACATCAGTAGCTTCTTCTCTTGCTGCCAGAATTTGCTTGTCATTCTCCAGGCGTCTGGCTACATCAACCTTCTCTGCTCTCTCTTTCTCAGTGAACCCATCATCTATAGTACTGTGTTGAGTCTAGATTTCCTGTGGGGAATCTTCTTTCCCAAGCCAGGTGGCGATCACTCTCCCTGGAAGAGGCGGCAGAGCACGGTGGGTAAGCCCTCTGACCCTAGAACCAGGCTGCCTGGGTCCGAATATTGCCGCTGCCAACTGGGTGACTTTGGGCTCTTCACTTAACCTCTCCACGTCTCAGTTTCTTCATTTGTAAAATGGGTTCTATGGACTGAATGTCTGTGTTCCTCCCACAATTCATAAGGTGAAGCCCTGAATCTCAGTGTGGCTGTATTTGGAGCTGCGGCCTCTAAGGAAGTAAATGTTAAGGTTAAATGAGGTCAGAAGGGTGGGGCCCTGATCTACTAGGATTAGTGCCCTTCAAGGAAGGGACATCAGAGAGCCCCCTTTCTCGGTCTCTGCACACACACTGAGGAGAGGCCACGAGAACATGGGGAGTGGGTGGCCGTCTACAAGCCAGGAAGGGAGTCTACGCCAGAAACCAGATCAATCAGCAACTCAATTGGGGACCTTTAGCCTCCAGAACTGTAAGAAAATTCATTTCTGTTGTTTAGCCCATTCAGTCTGTGGTGTTCTGTTATGGTAGCCTGAGAAGAATAAGACAAGGGGTAACAACAACTAATTTGTTAACACAAATTAACACGTGCCCCAAATCGGGCTCCCTGCTTAGAACGGAGCATGCTTCTCCCTCTCCTCCCTGCTCCTGCTCTCTCTCCCTATCTCTATCTCTCCAATAAATAAATAAACCCTTTAAAAATTAGTTAAAATTAAATACAACAAATTCAGGGTCTCAGTGGCACTAGACCTAAGTCAAGGGCTTCCTAGCCCGATATGGCCAGGAGCCATTGTACTGGACAGAACATTTTCAGCACTGGAGAAAAGTCTACCAGTAGGGACCGCTCTAGAGCATTGGCTTCCAAATGGTTCTGACCATGACTTTCAGTAAGAAATACATTTGCTATCACACAGAGATTTTAATTACCAGAACATAATTTATACGACTGAAATAATTCCCCAACACAATTCACCACTACTGTTTGTGATGTACCCGATCATGCCCTATTTTACTCCTTCCTCCCTAATTGCTGAAGAAAGGGTGCTGGTCTTTACCCTTTATTTATTTATTTATTTATTTATTTATTTATTTATTTATTTTTAAAGATTTTATTTATTTGACAGAGAGAAACACAGTCAGAGAGGGAACACAAGCAGGGGGGGTGAGAGAGGGAGAAGCAGGCTTCCTGCTGAGCAGGGAGCCCAATGTGGGGCTCGATCCCGGGTCTCCGGGACCATGACCTGAGCCGAAGGCAGTGGCTTAACCAACTGAGCCACCCAGGCGCCCCTGGTCTTTACCCTTTAAATGGTCGTGGTTTGCTTTTTCAAAAATGCTAGCGTTCCCTGCATGGTAGGAAGCGGAAGTGAGGGAAGGAGAGAATGAAAGATTTTGAAGGCTTTTCCTCATTTTAGTTCCACAGTGGGCTGTAGAAGTGGTGACTGGCCAAGTTCAGTGCCTTGTTCGTTCAAGGTCTTAGAGCTAAGAAGGAGTGGGATGGGGCTTTGAGCCTGGGTCCCTCCGATCCCAGGGTGGCATCCCCATTTTCTCCCCAGTGTGAGGCCTCTCTGGGGACTGGCAGCCTCCACAGCCGTGGTTCCAGGCTCTGGTCCTTCCCGCGGCGCCGTCCTGGATTTCGTTCTGCAGAAGCTCCTCTCGTTTACTTCTCATTTTATCTTGGAATCAGTTCTCCTTTTCAGACATTTAAAACCTTCACTTCGGGTTGCCTGGGTGGCTCAGTCCATTAATCTCAATTTTGGCTCAGGTCACGATCTCAGGGGTGTGGGATCGAGCCCCATGCCGGTTCCGTGCTGGGCGTGGAGTCTGCTTCAGATTCTCTTCCTCCCTCTCCCTCTATCCTCCACTCTAAAAAATACAAAAAAATAAAGAAATCAATAAGACTTTTACCTCTTCCCAAGCAATATCACTTATGAAATCACTGGCTTAATGTGTCCATCATTTCTCCTGCTAGGAGGAAGAAATCCATAGGTTTAACAGTTTCTTTTTTCTTTTTAGTGTTCAAGTAAAAGTCAGCCGCCTGAAGCTTGGGTTGGGCTGTCCACTACGTGATGCGGAGACATCGGCGGCTCTCAAGGGCTCAGCGCCATGATTCTCCGGAGGATGCTGCCGGCTCTTTGAGTGTGATGGTTCCTCACGAGCAGGACAGTTCACAGCGCCGGGTTATTTGGCATTCCTGGCCCTGCGTGCTCAAAGCCAGTAGCTCTTCCCCTTTCTGGGACAACCGGCACCCTCCTTTCCATTTCCAAACTCATCCTCCCAGCAGGATGGCCCCGCTGTCAGGTCTAGTTAAAACACACTGATGACGAGGATGAACAGGTTGCAAACCCCGACAGCACCTGCCCTTGGAGAGAAACGGTAACAATGCCACCCTCTCCCACACACTGCGCTGGCCGTGGCTGGCCACAATCTCTGTTTCACGTCTTTCTCTTGCCCAAACTGACAGCCTTCTTGCTGGAATTGGGAAACGCTCCCAATCACACCGCTGGTAACATCTCAGCCATTCAACGAGGTCTGGATTTCCAAATCTATTTTTAATCGAAGTTACAGTATCTTGAGACAGAAAGAATGAATTCTTGTTTTGAAGATGTGCATTTTTTAAGAGTGCATGGCTTGGAGTCCAGCAAACTCTGGTTTGAATCTTGGGCTTAATACTTACAGCTGCTGTGAGCTTAGGCTAATCCCTCACCCTCTCTAAACTTTAGTTTCTCGCCTGTAAAATGGAGGGAAAGAAACACAATTGGCTGCACAGTGTTGTCACAAATTCCTGGTGCCTTTGCAGAATCCTATATGCACATAAATATAATGAAAATAATTATAATAAAATAATACTAATACTAATAACCATCAGTTAGGGCATGCTATTATGTTCTAGATACTTTATATACATTAATTCATTTAATTCTGAGTAATCTTATGAGGCAGGTATTATTATTCCCGTCTTGCAGATGAGGACAGAGGCACAGAGAGGTTAAGTAACTCACCTGAGGTCACACAGCTTGTAATTGCAGAGCTGGGTTATGAACCCAGGTGATCTGGCCCCAGAATTATTTTCCTCATATTGCCTCTGATAAAGGCACACTGGAAAGGGGCAGTTTGCAGCTCGTCCTCTGACTTTTTGTACCCATCAAAGACACTTCAAAATGTATGGGTAGCATGCCACCTTTGTGCCAGGCATTTGGGTTGGGTAGGCACTTAGTGGAAATGCTTCATCCTTCCTGTAAAGTGGGCTTCACAGGATGCCCACATTTCCTCTTTTACCTGCCAATGAGGGGGAGCCCAGAGCCCCTGAAGCCGAGTGGGCACAGGCAGAGTCACAGGGGGTCCAGGAACGGGGTCCAGGGATAACCACCCAGGGGTTCTGTTCCCAGGTCTGGATCTGGACTTGCTCCTAGGGACTGCCACCTCTCAGGGTGATTTGCAAGGCTTGATGGAGACCTTTCACGGCTCCAGGTCTCCCGCGACAGAGGGCAAACGATGGTCAACCCTGCAGGTCTGGTTACAAATGGCTCTGTCGTCACTGTTGAGGGCTTCGCTGGGCCAGGCAGTCCGTGTGCCAGCGCAGGGCATCCTCGTACAGTGGGGGAGCCGGGCCTAGGAGCAGGGCTGCACACACTCCGTCTCTGATCTTACAACAGCCTACGAGATAGGTTTGCATTCTCATTTCACAGAAGAGGCAACAGAGGCCAGACTGTTGAAGTCACACCGTATCTAAGATCACTCAGCGAGTGGCAACATGGGGTTCACGCTGAAGTCTGACTTCGCCGCCTGTGCCTCTGCCGTGGCCTTATTTGCTGGGTGTTTTCTCTGCTTTGAATGTCACGGTTCTCTGCCAACCTTGCTTTTGCAAGCAGCCCATTCATTCCGGGGTGGATGGAGGAAAGAGATCTCTCTCTGCCACAGGAAGTTCCTGCTGTTACCCAGCCTTTGGACGGGTGGAGACTGGCTTCGGCATAAATGCCAGGGCCTCCCAGCTGTAGACGACACCTGCTGGTGCTCGGGTCGCCCAGCATGGATGCGTGTGGGGGCGCAGAGCTCTCAGGACTGTTTTCTTCCTGCCCCTGGCAACACATTGAACCAGCCCAGGGGGCAACCCGTGCTTCCCCGCCTTCCAGCCTACACCTTGTGGCAAGGGGGGCAGTCTGGCCCTGGGCAGAGAGCTCTGAGGGCTCCTGTTCACTCCAAAATTTCTTTTCACAAAGGGGCTGGGGTCTAATTTAGCTCCAAGTATACTTTCTTTTGCCTTTTTTTTTGGTTTTATTGGGTTTACAGGGAGATAGAAGAAGAGACTGAACTGTTGCATCTCCCAAAGCTACAAGGCATAGTACTGGGACAGATCCTAAGCCCAGGGGTCTGGGATGCTCCCGCCACCCTCTCTGGGATGTGCACTTATGCAATATACATGTTACATTCAATTTCAAGGGTTCATGTACTCTTCACAGATGGGGTATGACCTGAACAATCACTCTTGAGCTGTAAGTTCTGTAAGCCAGAATTTATCTCTATGTTGCTAAAGTGCCTGGCTGGTATTATGGATACACATTTTCATCTAAGAAGGTGAAACAAATTAATAAAAATGGATCTTTCTGTAGAATTATTAACTTCTGCTGTGTTGTACGTTCCCCAAACATACCTTTCTGTTTCTTGCCCCTTTAACTTTTGCACCTGCTGTTCCCTGGCCTGGGAATACTCTTCTCCCACCCGTCTCTCTTCTGTACTTCCTCCCCAACCTCCCAGCAAATCCTTACTCTTTCTTTAATACCCAAGCATATCCTCCTCTTTGAAGCTTCCTCTGTTCCCGTCGTCCCAACCAGAAGGACTGCTTAATCACTTCCTCCTTTGGGCTGCTGTGGGAATGTCCAGCAGAGCAGTCCTAGCCCACCTGTCCTATGCTGCTGTGTTATGTGTGTGTCCCTTACCAGAAGGCAGGCTTCTCAGGGACAGGGTCCACATTTGGCTCACTTCTGTGACTAGAGCCCCTGGTACATAAAAGATGGGTGGCAGAAGTTAGTGGGAAGAATATAAAGGTGGAAGGACAGGATGGAGGGAAGAAGGAAGGCTAGATGGATGGAGGGAAGAAGGCCAGATAGAGTGAAGGAAGCTAGGGAATGCATGGAAAGAAGGGAGATGGAAAATACATGGATGGGAAGATGGACAAATGGACTGGTGGATGAATGAGTGTGGGGGGAAAGTGGATGAATGGATGGAAAAAGGCTAGGCGGATAATAATGATGGGCTGGAAAATACAGGTGGATGGAGGGAGGGATCAAAGAATGAATAAAGAAACAAAGAATGGAAGGAAAGGGAAAGGAAGGGAGGGAGAGAAAAGGAAAGAAAAGGTGGATGAGCTTTGGAGGAAGGGAGAGGAGTGGGGAGGGAGAGAGAGAGAGAGAACATGCAAGCTAAAGCAGAAGCAGGGGAAAGAGGGAAGACCAGAAAAAGGGACGCCAGTACTTTCTCTAATGCAGATCCGCCTTGCTTTGTTCACCTTGGGGCCATGATGACAGGCGTCTCTTGCCCTGCAGCCTGAGTCTGGAAGTCAACGGCAAGACAGCTGTGTTCCCCAGAACCTCAGCTGTCCTGGGATGGAGGCTGCAGACTAGGTCAAGCATCGGCCTTGGCCATGACTCCTACAGCCCTCTAGGAAGTGACAGCTCAGGAAGCTCCCCATGAAAGGGCTTTCAGCATGAGTACAGTTCAGTGAGCCCTGAGAATGGTTTCCCCAGCTCTTGAGCTGTAAGCGCATGAGTTTCAATTGAACCCACACCCTGTCCCGCAACCCAGTCAACACTTTGGACGAGGGGTCCCCTGCCCCCAGCTTCTATGCTGCTCCTGCACAAAGGCGAGGTGGCCCGGCGTGGGGAGCTGGCTGGTGGGATTTATGCCCAAGCTCCAGCAGCGGGAGTCGTAACCTTGTCATATCTGTGTTACATGCACTGCTTTTGAGTTGTTGTGAAATCAGGAGTTGTATTTTTCTAGCTCATAGTAGGATAAGCGATGTCTAACAATTTAAAAGAAACAGTTTGCCTTGGTACCGTGGAGCTCCCCCTCACCCCCTGCCCCGGGGCATGTGCTGCACCCCTTGTGGAAAGGAGCCCGCTCCCTGGGCACGTGTAGCAGGCCAGGCTGCGCATGCGCAGCTTTCCTCTCCCCCGCCATCATCACTACAACCTGGAAGCTCGGGTTGTGCACATGAGGGACTTGAGGCTAAAGGAGAGGGAGACACCTGCCGGGGGTGCATGGCCGAGCATGGGTGGAGCCCGGACTCCAAGGCAGATGGAAGAGATTAGAAGGTGCTTGCCCTGAACTCAGGACAGGTGTCGTGGAGAGCCTGAGACACAACTGAACTTGGCGCCTAGCCTGTCTCTGGATTCTTCTCCCTGAGTGCTCGCACATGGGAGGCTGGGCACCTGCCTTGACCGAATTCAGACACCTGCTTCCACTCTTGTCCCCTTCGGTCTGTTCACCCAGCAGCCCGACGGAGCCTCGGAATAAGTCAGATGGTGCTCTCCTGCGGCTTCCTGTCACCCTGAGATTAGCCAAAGCCTTAGGATGGCCCAGAGCCCCGTGTGACCTGCACCCAGCTCCCACTCCCACTGCCCACCGCAATCCTCCCTGTTTCCAGAACCTGCCAACCTGGACCATGCCTCAGGGCCTCTGAGTCTGTCTGGCACACCCCCTGCCCGGATACCCGCATGGCCCGCTCCCTCACCTCGTCCAGATGTCCACTCCAATGCGCCACAAGCCCTACCTGGTTGTATCAAGTGAAATAACAACTTTGTGATCGTCTCCTCCTTGACTCTGCTGGTCTCTCTTTGGGGCACTTCATCTGACATTAAATATTGGGTTGTTTAGGGTCTGCTTCCCCAGCTGAAAGGTCAGCACTTTGAGGGCAGGAATCTTGTTGTGTCTCGTCTGCCCGTGACTGCACAGCACTTAGCAGAGGGTTTCCCCGAAATCACTGCTGCGAGCCAGAGCGGAGTCCCTTCTTTACAGATGGCCCTGCAGGCTCCAAGCGGAGAGGGGGGTCTTCTGACGTCAGCCCCTAAAACCGCACCATCCATGCAGGGGCTGGCCTCGCTGGCCTCGGGCAGGCCAAGGCCCTCTCTCGACTCCCACAGTCTCTCCGGGGAGCCCTGGCCAGCTGCCCCCTGGACTTGGACAAGGGCTCCTGCCCCAGCAAACTAACAGTTTTCACTTGGGCGAGTCTTAACGTCTCCATCGTGCACCACAGTTTCAGTTCTGCTGAGGTGCCTTGGGGGCTTCTGGCACGGGGAAGCTTGGGGAAGCTTCCGGAACGGGGAAGGTTCCGGAAAACACTCAGGGAGTAAAAGCAAACTGGCTTCCCTGAGCAGCTCCAGCCGGGGATTAAATCCCTCGCCAGGAGGTGTGGCTTCCGCTTCGGGGCCAATGAGGAACGGCCCGAGGGGGTAAGACCAAAGGCACTGCCTCGAAACACACGAGTCCAGCCTGGCTCTGAGCTTCAGGTTCAACCCATGTCGATAAGGTGCCCACTATGGTCTGGCGTTTTTACTGTGTGGACTTCAGAGTCTTATCTCTGTCCTTCGCTTCCGTATCTTCCCTGGGTGTCCCAAACTGTAGACAGAAGAGTGGGTGGGTTTCCCTGCTGCATTCCCCTGTCTGTCCATCTCAGAGGATGGCACTGTAACCCTTGTCAGGCCAAGCCCCCTGGCCCCTGACTCCTCTCTCTCCCTCATTCCCCTATCCAGCGCATCAGGAGCCCTCTTGGCTTTACGGCCATCCCGAAGCCTCGATCTGACCCAGCTTTCTTCTCTCTCTTGGATAACTGCAGTGATTTCTTTGCTGGTCTCCCAGCCTCCACCCTTCACCTCCTAATGCCCATTCTCCACTCAGCAGTCAGAGTACTCCTTCCAAAACATACACGAGATCACACAGCTTTTCCTGTTTAATGCTCCCTGGCCCCATAGCTGTCCACAGCACTTAGAATAAACTTTGATATCCATGACCTGTGTCTGGCCCACACCTCCTTCTCCAGATTCTTTTATTCCAGTCGCCCCTGTGCTCTCACTCATTCACTACAGTCACTGTGGCCTTTACGAAACACTTCCCACCGCAGAGCCTTTGCCTGTGCTGGTCCCACCTCTCTAGATCTCCACCTGGCTGGATGCTGTCATCATTCAATCTTGGCTCAAGTGTCACCTCCTTGAGCAACCTCCCCTGACTCCCTTGAGAAAGCTGACCTCCTCCCCCCACCCTAACCCTCTCCCATCACTCACTATCATATCTAATTGTTTTATTTTCTTCATGACCTTTTCATTAAATGAACTTTCCCATTTATGGATTTGTTTGGCTGTTTACTGCTGAGGCTCTGGGGATTGAGGGTGACACAGCTGGAGTTCTGCCCTCATGAAGCCAACATTTAAGAGAGGAGATCTTGAGAGACTAAATCTACCCTGGACTTTTCAACTACAAGAGCCAATAATTTCTTTTCATTTGCTGAAGCCAGTCAGGTTTTGTGATTTGCAATTAGCTGACTCTTTATTACATTAGGCTCCATAAATATTTGCTGAATTCAACTGTCATGTTGTTTTGCTCATTAGTTCTATCCCTCCCTCCCACCCTACTCCCTCTTTCTCCCCAAGACATGAGAGGTCACTGTAAAGCGGGCCTGCACATTGCATCCGGCTGAAGGGCCAGTCCCAGGCTTGATGCTGACGGAACAACCCACCACGCCAATGTTCTCTTTTGTCATCGAAGAGCTTCTATGTAGATCCTCTGAGTCCTCAAAAAGTTGAAAACAGAGCTACCCTACAACCCAGCAACTGCACTACTCGGTATTTACGGCAAAGATACAAAGGTAGTGATCCGAAGGGGCACGTGCACCTGAATGTTTACAACAGCAATGTCCATAATAGCCAAGCTATGGAAAAAGCCTGGATGTCCACTGACAGATGAATGGATAAAGAAGATATGGTATATATACACGACGGAATACTATGTAGCCATCAAAAATGAAATCTTGCCTTCTGCAGTGATGTGGATGGAACTAGAGGGTATGACACTAAGTGAAAAAAGTCGATCAGAGAAAGACAATTATCATATGATCTCACTCATATGTGGAATTTAAGAAACAAAGCACAGGATCATAAGGGAAGGGAAAAATAAAACAAGATGAAATCAGAGAGGACAAACTGCAGACAGAAGAGTGGGTGGCCTTAATTGGCCTTAATCGCAGGAAACAGGGCTACTGGAGGGCAGAAGGGTGGGGGATAGGGTAACTGGGTGAGGGACATTAAGGAGGGCATGGGAATTAATGAGCACTGGGTATTATATAAGACTGATGACTCACTGAACTCTACCTCTGAAAATAATAATATACTATACGTTAATCAACTGAATTTAAGATGTTGGGCAGAGAATATAAGTTCCACTTCACAGGAAGGCTGAGGCCCAAATGGCTTGCTTAAGCTGGACAGAACACAAGATTGATCATTTTAGCAAGGGTTTCCTCCTCTGGAATTCTACAACCACAGACCAGAAAGGAAAACCTTCCTGATAATACATAGTAATCAAGTTCTGGGCCAACCAGGCTAGATCTGAATTCAGAGCCTTTGTATTTCTACTTCACATGCTAGTCCCAGGGATTTCTGATTCCAGGAAAAAATATTCCTGCTAAGATAAACAGGATTGTTCTTTCAAACACAGTATAATTTTAGGTTACTTTCATTTTTCAATCTGGTAAACCAAATACAATTTACAAAGCCATTAGATCCCATTAATCCTTTTATCAGCCAAAAAAAAAAAAAAAAAACAAAAAGCAACCCTTCTCACCTTGTAGAAGGCTGCTTGCTTTTTCCTCAGAGGTAAATCATGCACTGTATTTCCCTCTTTGCTTTGGCTACCAGGGAACTCAGAGAGATTAACTCTGAACTTCACTGCAGTAGTTGGCCTGAGCTAGATTTTTTTGGTACCATGCCTTACCTTTACTCATTAACTTAGCTTTCTATTCCTTTACTTTGCTTTAATAGTTCAATTTTAAATATGTTTTCCATTTGAAATTCTTCTCAAATCTTTCTGCCAGGGGCTAGATATAAACAAAGGAGTTAAATTGATTTCTGACGCTGCCCCCTTCCCCTTTCCTATCTCTTTTCCACTTGCTTTGGGGCACAGGAGCAGACACTAAATAGGCACCAGTCCCTCTGTTTGTTCTGTCTCTTCATAAAGCATGTTTTCAGGGGAATGTAAATTGTTTTTAAAAGCTTCCATCCTGGCCCACTGCTAATTATTAGTGACCCAGGAGGATCTGTACTAATTTGCCTCAATAAACTTATTAAATAGTAAATTTCAGGAGGAAGAGACGATACGGCCTTTATTGGATTAGTGTAAGCGCCAGGGGACATCACTGCCAGAGTGGAGAGAAGACCACTGGCTGCATGGGGAAGCTGGGGAGATCAGCTGGCCAAGTGTGTTTTCAATAAAGTACTGCTGGCCACAGTTTTGTGCCTTCTTGGGGTTTGTCAGCAAAAGTTTCTAGCCTCCAAAGGAATAAGAAAAAACAGAAAAGAGAAAAGGCAGCGTCTCTTCCCCTGAACCCGCCACAGGTCGTTAAGCATGGGGACTATGATGCGGAATGGGTGGGCCATGCCAAACCTCCAGGTCGTTGAAGAACAGATGCGTATCTGCAAGATTGAAGATCATTTCTTCCATCATCAGGCCGATGCGCACCGATGTCGTGGTGTCCTGGTAGAAAGAAAGGACAGAGTCACCTGCCAGCCGCACCTCTCTCTCCCATCTCCCCTGCTGAAAGGCAGTCACAGTCATTCCCGACAGGCTTTTGGGTGGCCTCTGCTGTCTCCATGTGGGGTCAGGGTGACAATGCTGGACGGCCTCTGAGACTTCACTCCTAGGTGCCCCAGTTTCTCCCCAAATGCCCTTGCAACTGAGACTGTGTTCAGCATCGCCAGATTCAGGAATGCCAGCAACAAAGGAGGGCCCCTCCCAGGCTTTCCCCTCCCAGGCAGGCCCGGAAGACCGCAGGAAGCGGCGCAGACTGTGTAATACCCACGGAGGGAGCCAACATGTTGGTTCTCACTGTTAACCTCACAAGAGGATTAATTATAACACCAAGCACACAAACAAAACCCCACTATGGTCCATCCATACCCCAGAAATCTAGGCCGCCATTAAAAAAAATAAAGGCATGTGAGAGTTCCTGATGTGAAACCGTCACCAAGATACGAAGTAACAAAAGCAAGCTGGCCATGGTAGAATGCGTGAAACCCAGCTGTGCAGTGAAAGGGTCCCTTCTCTCTCCCTCTCTCCTCCACGCGTGCTGTGGTAGATGGCATGACTCTTCCCCCATATTTGGGGTCTCTTCCTGGAGAGCTTCTCCCTGCAGGAGGACGATCCACATGGAGTAGGGGTTGGCACTCTATATCCATGGACCCAATCTGGCCTTGCCTCCTGTTTCTGTATGGTTCATGAGCTAGGAACAACTTTCCATATTTTCTCTTTTCTGACAGAGAGAGAGAGAGTGCATGTGTGTGCAACTGGGGGGAGGGGCAGAGGAAGGGAGAATCTTTGACAGGCTCCACACCCAGCATGGAGCCCAACACAGGGCATGAGCCCATGACCCTGAGGTTATAACCTGAGCCGAAATCAAGAGTTGGACACTCAACCAACCGAGCTACCCAGGAGCCTTGACCTTTTCTGTTCTTCAACAGCGTGTTGTCTATGGTGGCTTTTGTGCTTTAAAGGCAGAGGTGAGGGGCGCCTGGCTGGCTCAGCGGGTTAAGCCTCTGCCTTCGGCTCAGGTCATCATCTCAGTGTCCTGGGATCGAGTCCCACATCAGGCTCTCTGCTCGATGGGGAGCCTGCTTCCCCCCCTTTCTCTGCCTGCCTCTCTGCCTATCAGATCTGTCAAATAAATAAATACAATCTTTAAAAAAAAAAGGCAGAGGTGAGCAGAAGCCACAGAGACCCTGTGTCCTACAAAGCCTAAAATATTTACTATCTGGCCCTTTTCAGGAAGACTCTGCCTGTTTAACTCAGATGCGACCATGTGACTTGTGTTAGGTAACGATATGCGAGCAGAAGTTATGTTTCCTTTCTGGTCTTAAGCTTTAAGAGCAAGTGCATGGTTGGTCATGCTCTCTCCTCCCATTTCTCAAGACTAAATGTTCCAGAGAAAAGATGATATGGGTCAGAGCTGCAACAAACCAGAATGAGCATGGAACTAGATGACATGTTGGGGATGTTTGTTACTGTAGCATAACCTCAGCTATCCTAACTGATACATGCGAAAAAATATATGGCATGATGGTTCTCTATTCTGGCTGCACACCGTAATGATGGGGAGCATGTAAAAATCCTGGTGCTCAGGCCCTCCCCCAGGTCAATAAAATCAGAATTTCTGAGTATGGGGTCCAGGCATCAGGCATTTTGGAATCTCTCCACACACCCAATTTCAATGTGCAGCCAAGATTAAGAATCACCGGCCTAGGGATGCCTGGGTGGCTCAGCCTGCTGGGTGACTGCCTTTGGCTCAGGTCATGATCCCAGGGTCCTGGGATTGAGTCCTGAATCGAGCTCCTTGCTTGGCAGGGAGCCTGCTTCTCCCTCTGCCTGCTGCTCCCCCTGCTTATGCTCTCTCTCACCCTGAGAAATAAATAAATAAAACTTAAAAAAAAACCCCACCAGTCTAAAAGGATATACAACACTTAGTAATATTCCAGGTTAATACCTATTAAGTGCTTTCTCTGTGTCCCTGTACAAATTAATGCATTTAAGCCCCACAAAGACTTCTGAGTTGAATGTTATTATTTTCCCATTTTACAGATGAGAAAACGGAGGCCCAAACCGGTTCGGTAACTTGCTCGACTTGCTCACCGCAGCTAATGAGTGCTGGAATTTGAACCCAGGTCATATGGCCCCAGAGCAGCACTGCTTGTGTGGGGGCCTTGGAAGGGCTTGGTGGCAGGAGACGTGAAGGGGACCTTGTACTGTGACTCCATACACATCTTTTCCTGATTGAATTTTTCACCAGGAGCCTGTCTTACTTCTAAGATAAAAATAAAACATTAACAACATAAACCTAAACCCGGAAATGCAAATGGGACAATATATAGCTGGTGATCTCAGTTTCACACACATGACTGTGAAGAATCAAGTCCAGGGACACAGAAATTAGGTGAAACACCTCATCAGGGCCCCAGAAGCCAAAGCTTAGCACTCCGGGTCCTGGCTGGAAGGCGGCAGGGTAGAGTACTCAGTGAGAAATGAAGAAAAAAGGGAGGAAAGCAAACATTTCGGGGCCAAGCCAGGAATTGGTGTGTGATCCAGGAAAAAGGTTTTGAGGGGTGTTTCCACACATGACTCACCCCTGAACCATTTCACCCCTGCAAGACTGCACGTTCTTTCTTGGTGAGGCCATGCACCTAACCACGGGTGAGCAGGCGCCTGCACACCAGACAAGAGCGAGAAGCTGCCGTCTACGCTCTTCCGCTGAAAGGATGCATGTAGAAAAACGTCAACTCCCAGGCCAGCGCACAAAACAGGAAAGGCAATTATCGTATACGGGATGGTCTGTTTGTGAAAAGTATTTTGTGAAGCTAGAAGAAGGCGAATATTCAATATTGATGCAGCTGAAATTATGTCTTATTGATACTGGCAGGAAGTCTTCATGTGTGTGATGGGGGCCAGGGCGAAGGAAGAGAACTAAATTCTCATCTTCTAGTTTGGAAGCCAGGAAGCATGCTTAAAATGGAAAAAAAAATTCAAGAAGTAATAACCTAGCAGGTTACTCAGACATTTGGAGGTTAAGGGGTGCCTGGGTGGCTCAGTCAGTTAAGCATCTGCCTTCAGCTCGGGTCATGATCCTGGAATCCTAGGATGGAGCCCCGTATCAGACTCCCTGCTCAGTGGAGAACCTGCTTCTCTTTCTTCCTCTGCTTGCCGCTCTGCCTCCTTGTGCTCTCCCTATATCTCTCTGTCAAATAAATGAATAAAGTCCTTAAAAAAATAAATTAAAAAAAAAAGAAAGAAATTTGGAGGTAAGGACCAAAAAGAATCAGCAAGGGTTGAAAGTCGTTGCCCATGGGCAGAGAGAAAGAGGGAGTATGGGGTCCACTGGGGACTGCTCTTCTCCTAATGCTTTCTTTGTAGATATACAGGAGTTTTAAAGAAGATGCATATATTTCTTAGATTAAAAAACTAAATTAAAAATAAAAAGGAACATACTGAGTGATTCCATTTCCCATTATCTACCCTAGAGAAAAACTCATGCAGAGGAACAAGGAACTTTATGTAAACAAAGGCGTTCATTACAGAACTGTTTGTAAATACCGAAGATTGAACAATTTAGTTGTCTGGCCAAAGGTTACTAGAGAAATAAAATGTAGTATATTCGTTTGGTGGAAAACTAAATTCAATTGAAAGAAACGAATCACATCTCCAAGTATTAATAGGGACATGTAAAAAAAAATATCTAGTGAAATTAGCAGTTTTCTGAAAGTTATATACTGCATGTTACTGGCATTTACTAGAAACACATACAATGCTGCTACATATTTTCCATAGGCACTTTATATTTATAAATTTCTGAAAGGATATACTCAGAGTCAGAACAGTAACTACCTCTGGAAGGCAGAGTGGAAAGGACACGAATTAGAGGTCGAGATGAAAGTGAACTTTAGCACGAGCTAGAATACTCTAAAATGTTTTGAAAGAGAAGGGACTCACACACTTATCATATAATTAAAAATTAAAAATTAACACAAAATTTTGAGGCACCTAGCTGACTCAGTTGGTGGAATGTGAGACTCTTAGTCTCAGGGTTGTATGTTTGAGCACCATGTTGGGTGTAGAGATTACTTAAAAATAAAATATTTATTTATTTATTTATTTATTTATTTATTTATTTATTTATTTATAAACAACTGCTTTTTTAAAAAGATTTTATTTATTTGACACACACACACAGAGATCACAATAGGCAGAGAGGCAGGCAGAGAAAGAGGGGGAAGCAGGCTCCCTGCTGAGCAGAGAGCCCAATATGGGACTCGATCCCAGGACCCTGAGATCATGACCTGAGCTGAAGACAGAGGCTTAACCCTCTGAGCCACTCAGGTGCCCCCCAAAATAAAATCTTTAAAAAAAATCCAAACAAAAATTTAATAACACCCAGTTATGTTTCTGAGGAAAACCTTTAGAATACCCATCTACACCTTGAGAATTCTCATTGTTTTGGGTTTTCCTAAAATCTGCCTGCATGCTGGCTGGAGATTGTTCTGAACTCTGTAGGTGGGACCTCTTCTAAAGGAATCTGATAAAAACTAGCTGTAAGAGGTAGAAAAGTCTGGAATAGCCCAACTGTCTCAGGAGTTAAGTAATACAAAGTGTGACCCTGAACCAGACTACTTTATCCAAGTAGAAAATGTTTCTCCAAGTAGAAAATGTTTCTCCAGGATTGCAAAGACAGAAACAAGAAAAAAAAAATGGGTGGAGACTCAGCAGTAATTAACATGAAACACATCCACAGTGAGGGCAAGAGAAAGCCATGGATTTTGCCTCTTGCTGCCTGCGGAATCCTTTCCTAATATACCCCACGAGCACACTACCTTGATCTGCTGGCTACAGTCACTTCGAGCAACATGGAGGGGGATCCTCCTTCTGATCTGGCATGTCTCCCTGTCAAATAAAACCTAACGTAGGGAAACCTTCACACCATGTTCTTCAGCTAAAAACAGGCCATTGACCCACTCAAGCCCACTCTGACCCCTCTGCCACCTGAGGTCATGGTGAGGTTTAGGCAGCAGGCGCTCTCCTGGTGCTTAGGTATTATTAGCCCAAAGCAGCAACGTCCAGAATATTCCCACAGAAGACTTTCCCTGCTTGGAAATTCCTATGCAATAGTTTAACCTGGTATTTTCTAAGCCATGGCCATACTCGCTACACCTTTGTAAGTTCTGTCCCACTGCAGGGCAACTGGGCTAACAACATTTTCCTTTAATTCTGCTTCCCCTCTCTGCTTTTTTAACTTAAATGTGCGTAGCTGAGAAATAAGCTTTTATCACGAAGTAAATGGCAAATCTGTTCCACTCGCTGTAAGTGGGAGGTAACCACGAAGGTGCTCCGATCTCCTGCCTCCCTCTCGGAAGGACCCTCGTGATTACACTGGGGCCACTTAATCACATCTGCCATAGAAGGTAACAGTCACAGGTCCTGAGGACTGGACATAGACATCTTTCAGGGGCCTCAGGTCCGCCTTCCACATCAGGCAATGACGCAATTACAAAATGCAGCTTTTCTGGGCAAATCATTGCCTATACCAGGTGTTAAGGCAGCATTTCTCGGCAGAGGTGGCCCAGCCTCCTAGAGGAGGCTTGGTGGTTTTCATGGTCATAATACCTGGCTGGGTTGGGGGGGGCGGGTTCGTAGTACCTGGAAGTGTGATACAAAATATATATTTGGTTTTTGTCCCTTTCC
The DNA here is from genome assembly GCA_004023965.1 of Spilogale gracilis. Lineage (NCBI taxonomy): Eukaryota > Metazoa > Chordata > Mammalia > Carnivora > Mephitidae > Spilogale > Spilogale gracilis. The sequence continues at coordinate 4,808 of PITA01021675.1, read as the reverse complement.
TGGTACAGAGCTTCTAAAACCCTGGCATTTCCTAAATGATGAGAGCACTAAGGGTGAACTGGGTGTCTTGTTATTCAGAACAAGCCCCTTTGGACCACAGTGAGTTTATGTTAATGAGGCCACTTTTGAAAAGGCCCTAAAGGGACACCTGGGTGGCTCAGTTGGTTAAGCATCATCCCAGGTTTTGGGAGCCCCAAATTGGGCTCTCTGCTCAGCAGGGAGCCTGCTTCTCCCTTCCCTGCTGTCCTGGCTTGTGATATCTCTCTCTTTCTCTGTCAAATAAAGAAATAAAATCTTTAAAAAAAAAAAAAAAGGCCCCTAAAGATGGAGGCTGGTTGCCAGGGAAACCAACAAGGGATCAGAGGGCTGGAACTTTTAGCCCTACTCTGACCTGGGGAGAGGTGAGGGGCTGGAGGTTGAGTTTAGTTGCCAATTCACTGATTTAACCAGTCATGCCGATGTGACAGAACCTCCATAACTACCCAGTTCTTGGACTCGTATAGAATGGCTCTGGATTTTCCTCTCTTAAATGCAAATCTTTTTAATGAGAAGCAGGTACACACATCACATCAGGTTCCTTCACCATGTCTCCTACTGTGGTCAGGCCTGGGTATTTACATATTGAAAATGTTTTTTCTTTTATTTCTTTTTGTTATGTTACATTCATGATTTTATATATATATATATATATATTTTGAAGTTGTGAGTGGGTGGGCTGTGTTATTTAGACTTTCATTTTAGGGTAGTAAATGGGGCATTTTAAGTTGTTTTAAAAAGGGCTTTAAAATTTTTTTAAAAATGAAAAAGGGGCTTTGGATGGGGTGATCAAGTTGAAATCTGCTTTAGGAAAACCTGGCAGCGAAGTGGTGACTCAAATCCAGACGCCAAGTACAACCACGCTGTCGACTGTCCCCTACCAAGACACGGGAGCAGTTTAGAAAGGCTCTCTCTGCTGTTTCTCGGCTAGGCCCCATTTACTCCTGTTCTACATTTCACCTTGCATCTGAGTCAATCAAAGAAGTGATGTCCACATCTCACGGGGGGAAGCAAGAGAGTGAATCATTCTCTGAGTTTTGTCCTAGGCCCCCAAACACCTGAAAACATCTAAGAAGAACCAGATCCCGAGCCCCAGGATATTAGCTTTGCACAAAGCTCAGTTGACATTGGCATCAACACTTCCCTGCCTTCGGTGGTTTAGGGAATAACACCTATTGTTCACCTGACTCTTGTCTTTGATGGGACCCAACCCTGGATTCCAGAAGGAACATCCACCCCGGACCCCTTTCCAGTGTTAACCCTAAACCCCAAGCGGCAGGGAGACTCACCTCTCCTTTTCGGAGTCTCCTAGACACTCTGCTCTACTCTACCAGTCACACTACTCAGTAAACGCTGCTCTCTCTTCCTCCTGGCTGTATTTGATTTCTATCATGTGCAAAACCAAGAACTCTCTGGCTGATCCTGTGGGATGCCCTCTGGGTCCCTGGGCCCAGCTGGCCTATGTCACTACAATGTGTTTCATGGCAGGTAGCTCTCTGGCTGGAGGTGGGAGGGAGCAGAGCCCACGTGGCTGCAGTTGACAAGTGTACCTGTTGGCCCCAGGACTTCACTTGTCCTAATACCTCAATTTCCCTGATTTCTTCAAAAGAGAGGGAGTAAGAGACACTTCCTTCAAGTAATAATACTCATTATTAGAGCTCTCCTGGGTTTTGAGAGCCTGATACGTGCTGAGCCCCATGCTTAGTGCTTTACCTTATTTCCCAGGGGCCTTTAGTCCCTCACCAAGAGGGGGAGATGTGAGGGAGGAAGTGAATAAGTGCGTCTGTGAGCTGGGCTACATATATAGACAGTTAGCTTCCTCTCCCACGGATCTGGGGTCTACGAGGCAGCCAGAGTACCCCTTTTAAGATAAAAATCAGAACTGTTTTTCCTCATTTAAAATCCACTAACTTCCCCTGGCCCTCTGAGTAAAGCTCATAATCTCTTAGTGGCCACCATCAACTTTTCCTCTCCAACCCACCTCTCTGCTCCCTGAACTTGTCAAGCTCTTGCCTCAGGGCCTTTGCACTTGCTATTCCCTCTGCCTAGAATTTCCTTTTCCCGGTGCTTTCATGGCTGGCTCCTTCATGATATTCAGTTCCCACTTTCAGTACCAGATGAGCCTTCTCCAATCATTCCATTCAACTCTGATGCCAACCATCTCACTCTCCATCCCTCCCTTACCCTGGCACAAGTTTTAATAGTAATGATCTTTCTTATTTATGATTTTTGGTGTTTCTCCCTCAGCCAGAAGGTGAGCTCTGTGAGAGCTACTGCTATGGCCCCAAGCCTAGAACAGAGCCCAGTAAACAGCAGTTGCTCAGGTAAGTATTTTTTAAATGAATGTCTGAGTGTATGTGAGCTTCACCTACATTAGCACATTTCCCCCTTGAACCATCTCTTCCCTGTTTTACAGAAAAATCAAGATGCAAAGCGATTAAGTGACTTGTCCAGTGTCATGCAGAGCTGGGCTTCAAACTCTTGACTATCTGACTACAAAAACAAAATCTTACCATAACACTTTATTCATGGACTACATTTTCACAGGAACTAATAGCACAAAGTATTTTATTCGGGAGAAGAAGCTTAAGGCAGATTATAATCAGGTTTTTCTTTTTGTAAATGCCTGATTTAAAACTGCTGATGTCTACTTTTAATGAAATAAATGGTTCGTTTAATTAAATTATACTTGCCAAGTTGGGAGAAATGATAAGCAGCTGCCTTGTACAAATCAGCCCGGCCTCTTTCCTCAGGTCTCAGGATGGCTTCACTTTCTAATAACTGCGGGCTTCAGAGAGGATAAAAGGAGGGCCCAGGGCTGGGAAAGAATCTCCCCTTACTGCCTCTGAGCATTTGTGCCTTTCATTTCCTGGACTTGATACGGAAAAGCTAAGTTCCCTGGTAAATCCCTCATTTCTCAGCTGCCCTCCTCTCAGCCCCCCAGGCCAGGCTGCGGGAACCAGACACCTTGGCTGAGATTGGAAATCAGATCATTGTAGCTCCCCCCGGAGGGCTCCAAATCCTTCTTCTGCCCAGCCTTTCCCCTACTTATTGGCAGCCCATAACTTTTTAGGATGTCATTGTGGAAGTCAAAAAGGAGATGTGCTGCGGAAAGACTCATTATGGTCACCGACTTCAGGGCCTCTTTAGATCTATTAACGGTTATCAAATGCAGTGCTCCCAAAAGCATTTTTTGGAAGCCAACCATCCAATAATCACACAAAAAAACAACCCTGTGCAAGCTGCCTTGTTCTCATAGTGGTCCCTGGTCAGTGATTCCCAGGTGACATCTCTTTCTTTCTAATCAGTGGTGTCTCTGGTGGAAGGTCATGATCAGTCCTTGGACATGAGGATGGGGAAGTCCATAGTCTTTGCTCCGAGCTGCTGGGACTCTGACATCCTGTGTTAAACCCAGTTCTAGTCTGTGAGCAGTCCCAGTCCCAGATGCAAGTCCTCCTGGGCTGTCTGCTTATCTTTTCTGCTCTAGTCACAGCTCGGACTGCTCCCCGGGTAGGGAAGTGTTGGTGGCTTGAGAGGCATCTGGGCAGTTCTGAACACTTAACACACAGCTTCTTAGAGGGCGAAATTAGTTAACTCTGCTTCGTGCCTGTCATGAGGCCTTTTCTTAAAGAAACTTGTGTCACAAGTCAAGGCAGGTGACACAAGTTGGGACTTGGGAAGGGGTCGTCATATACTCATGCAAAGTTCTTCAGTAGCTAATGTTTGGTTGGAAACGCTTAGTGCCTTACGTGTGTTTCCGAAAAACTTCTGTGGCATGGTCAACAATCAAAATCACTGAGATAACTAATTAATGTAGCTAACCAATTAAAAGCAAAGTAAATGAAGCCACCTGTTAAGGGTGGGTAATTTGCAGGGTACCTCCATGGCTCAGTTGTTTAAGTGTCTGCCTTTGATTCAGGTCATGATCCCAGGGTCTGGGGATCAAGCCCTTGCTCTCCAGGGAGCCTGCTTGCTTCTCCCTTTCCCTCTGCTTGCCACTCCCCCTGCTTGTGTTTTGTCAAATAAATAAATAAAATCTAAAAAAAAAACCCAACTACTTTTGCGTGCTTACAAAATGTCTCTAGAATGAAAATTTGATGATTCCATAGATCAGGTTTTTCCTCCTTGGCACTGTTGACATTTGAGCCAGTCTTTGTCATTGGGGGAGGGCATCCTGGCCGTTGCAGGGTATGTGGGAGCATCCCTGGCCTCTCCCTGTGGCTGCCTGTGACACTCCTCCCCGAGTGGTGACAACCAAAAATGCCTCCAGACTTTGTCACATGGACCCAGGAGGGAACATTACCCTCAGTAGGGAACTACTCTCTAAATCATTAAAAAAATAACGAAAAGGCTTAGTCCTTAGTGTCAATCAACCTTGTACTTATAGAGTGAGCAACCTTATTAATGAAACTAGCTTCCTAAGTGACGAACTAAATTAAATTAAAAAAAGCCCAACATACCTAAATCTCCCGCCCAGCTGAAAGGTGCCACCTCATACCGCAGTGTGACCCAGGGGCTCAGATCCACCGCTGCAGCCAGGCACGCCCGGATGGCACACCTGGGCTCTGCCCTCCCCCCAGAAGGTGTGTGACTGCTGGCACGTCGCGGGGCCCGTTTTCCATCCATGGGAGGAGCACCTGCCTCGAGTGATGTCAAGTCAGCGAGCAGACATATGGAGGGCACCTGAGATGAGTGCCAGGCTGGGGACACGTACTGCTTGCGGGCTCGTCATCCTTATTCATAGAATCGCTCTTCTGGGGCCTCCCTGGCCA
>PITA01021674.1:9407-32224 GCA_004023965.1 Spilogale gracilis | reverse complement strand
AAGAAAAGAAAAGAAAAGAAAAGAAAAGAAAAGAAAAGAAAAGAAAAGAAAAGAAAAGAAAAGAAAACGAAACTTAGCAAATCTGAAAAACCTTAAACCCTTGAAGCAGACAGTTCTTCTCCAAACTTCTGGTGAATTCTAACCTAGGTATTACAACTACTTAAAATATATTTAAGATCGTGCTACATAGGGGATGTACTTCTTACCATATGACTATTGAGTAGCACTTCTAGGCTCCCATGTTATTTTAAACATTTACACTACAGGAGCTCATGTTAAGGGTTTGCTTTGTACAGCTTCCAGATCCAGGAGAAAGCAAGTGAACACAGGAAATGTATGTGTCCTGAGTAAAGAGCAATGGTCCCTGGCTGCCTCTGTCTTAGACCTGTGAGAAAGTGACTGGGACACTTCTGAGTCCTTGGGTTTGGAATCACATTGGTCTGATATTGACACTGAGCAAGCTATTTCAGCTCTGTGAATTTCAGTTTCTCATCTGTAAAATGGGGGTCATAATTGCTAGTAGAGCACTAAATACTCCATGTATAGGGCACAGAGCTATGGACCACTCTATAGGGCATGTCTTGATTGCCCCTCAGGCACTTCAAACCCCAAAGTGAATTTATCAGCCCCACTCTGGCCCCATTTCAATTACTCAACCTGAAATCACAGGCACCATCACTGACCCCCCCTTGCCCCCAGCTTTCCTGCAAATGCTGCCTCAACCATCTCCTTAATATATTAAATCTCATATGAAGATGGAACAGGGTTTCCAAGGGATTCCTAGAAAAAAATGTAACCTTTACTCCATTTCTTGGTCTCTTTTCTCACCCTATAAAAGCTCAGGAACCTCATATATTCCAAAGTCCGCCACACCCATTCAGTACCAAATTTCACTGATAGAGTTGTTACCTTAAAGTGTCCCCTTGGTGACCATATAAAAAAATGATACAACAACTTCCAATTCCATTCAAAGCCACCAAAGACAATCATCCACAGGACACTGATAGCCTCCTCACTCTACCCTAGCACGCAGATATAATGTGGTGGGATAACAGAAACACTTTGAAATGCGTACCAATGTGTTTTCCCTCCTTGGCAATTGTTTTGAGTTGAATGGTGCCTTTTACACCCCCTCATTCATATGTTGATATCCAAAACCCTAGTACTTCAGAATGTGACCTCCTTATTTGCACATAGGGCTTTACAGTGGTAATCAAGCTATAGGGAGGTCACTGGGGTGAGTCCTAATCCAAAATGACTGGTATCCTCATAAGAAGAGTAAATTTTATCATAGACACTTGCAGAGGGAAATGATGGGAAGACATAGGGAGAACACTGCCATCTACAAGCCAGGGAGAGAAGCCCGAAACTGATTCTCTCTCACAGCTTCAAAGGAAGCAACCCTGCCAACATCTTGGTTTCAGAGTTCTGGCCTCTAGAACTGTGAGATAGAGATTTTTGTTGATGAAGGCTCCTGGCCTGGGGAACTTTGTTAGAGCAGCCCTAGCAAACTAATACAGTCATGCAAATTCTTTCCCTACAGCCCTTACACCATTCCTGCAGCCAGGGAGGGATAGGTAGGGACCTCCTAGGGAACAGGATGATGGGATCTAGAGCTATTCATCAGGCTGAAAGGAAGGAGAGAGCCCACCAAGAGTCAAGGAGGAAAGACAGAGAGGTGGAAAGAGAAAGAAAGAAAAGAGGGAAGAAGAAAAAATATCTTAAATGTCTACCATCTCTCATCTTAGACTTGAACATTTACTGCACCCCTTGCAAATGTTCTCCTCACTTCTCTAGAAATGTGCAAGTCCCTTACAGAAGCCTGAGGTTCTCATGAGGCCAGATCACATGAGATGGGAGAAGTGGACTCAGTTGGTAGGTAGGTGTCTGGGAAGCTGTCTAGCTTCTAGGTAAGATGGATGGAGCTTGTAGTTCTGATTCACTGCAGTCCAGGGATTCGGATGTCCCTACGTTCAGAGGGGAGTGGGGACACACAAGTACTGAGCCAAGTTGTGGATTAGGAGAGGCCCGGGTTGGACAAGAGCCCACAGGGTGGGGAACCTTATCAGCCCTGACTTAAGCACAGTGCCCAGAGCACAAGGTAGCACTGGCCACATATCCGTGGACACCCACTTACTTGCTCAGTGATCAGATGCAATGAAACAACTTGGAGAATGCAGACAGAATGGACACAAAATCACACAAAGGTCCTTCAGGGGCTCCCATGTGGACGCTTAAGCATCCACTTGTACACAGATGGCATCTTTGTAAAACAGAGGCAAGAGAGGCTCTTCTGCATTGAAAGAAACAGATGGGAAGTTTGAACTTTGGACAAAGTGCTTATCAAGACCATAAACTCCTTTTTTACACCCGATGATACTGAGCTATATGTCACTGGAAAATTAAAGTTTTTGTAGTCATCATTAGGAAGGGGCTCCAAGGGAAAACAAATGTGGCTATAAGATCATTACTATTTTTATCTCACACATCTGAACTGTAGTTAGGGAAGGTCTACCTTGACCTCACCCCCTTAGATAATGAGTCTGGCATGACAGTCCGGGAACTTCAATTACATTTTTAAAAATCACTAGGATGAGTGACTCCGTTTACTCATGGAATATAGTGCTGTCATGAGCAGAAGGCTCTAGAGAAGAAGAAGGATTGCCTAAGCGAGCAGATCTGCAAGACCGGCTGACACACAGTGGTCGCTGCTCAGTGGGTGCCCACAGCAAAGTTCCATGGCACAGGGTGACATTCTTCTGCCTCCAAGTCCTCCCTCTGGTGTAAAATGTTGTTTTTCAGAGTCCAGAATCCTTCTTAAAAGGTGGCAAACCTAAGCTGGAATGAGAAGCGCCCTGTACTGGGGGTGGGGGGCGGGGGGGGGAGGGTAGGATAGCCCCACACGGGATAATCTCCCCTTTCAGAGTCCACAGGCCTTACGGTTTGCAACACTGTCCTAGCATTCTGGGCAGCAAGGGCACATCTCCTCATCTCTATTCAGGGAATGATTTTGAGTATTAGGTAGCTGAAAAACTTGAAGTGAATTTTCTGGGTGGTTAATAAGCTATCTGCACAAGTATTAATGAGCAGTGACCTTGCACTGAAACAAATGCTTCTTAAGTGCTCATCTCTCCATGACATCTCTCTTCCTGGAGTGTTTTGCTGCCTCACTTTCCCAGCTGATTGCTGTCGGCCGCTGGGTCTACCTGGCAAATGAGACATGCTAAGGGGGTATGGCGGATGTGCACTCACACAGCCATTAGAAGCCACACATGAAGGATGTGAACAGGCCTGTGAGAGATGCTCTTCACCCTCCCTCACTGCTCAGCACGAACCTGCGTGGACTGCCCTACCGCATAGCTGAGGTGATATTAAATCAGTGGGGGATGGGCGTTAAGGATTCTCTAACACTTGCCGCGTTGAACCCTGGGTGTGCTTGTAAGTGATGAAGCTCTCAGTTCTACTCCTGAAACCAATATTACACTCTGTTCACTAGCTAAAATTTAAATAAAAATTGGAAGAAAAAATAAATTAAAATAAACAGATGGGTCTGATCATTTTAGTGAGCAGTCAATGTATGTCATGCACTGTCCTAAATGCCAACAAACTAAAACACAGCAGAGTGTGTGAACATACAGTTTTATGTTTTATGTTGTGAAACATAAAACTGCATGTTCACATATACTCTCATATACTCTTTAGAGATTACTTACAGGAAATTCTGAATAGCCTACTGCCCTGAAAAATTATCCACAAAAAATTATTGAGTCTCTGTTTATAGGAGACTGACACAGAATAAAAACATTTAGAATATGCAATTAATATATGCACACATATTAATATGTAACATGTTCATAAACACACACTACTGCTAAGAGCTAACTTTTATGAAGTGCTATATTCCCTGATGTGATTGTACTGCATTTGTTTTTAAAATTGATCTCCCAGCAAGCCTATTCATTAGGTTGTAGAATCAACTCCATCTTCTCTATGAGGCGCTGAGAATAGCGCCTGGAGTCTTGTTGCAGCTGAAATGTGGTGAATCTAGTATTCAGACCCAGGGCTATCTAGCCCATGTCAAAAGGAACGTTCTAAACACCCTCCCCCCATATATTTCTGTCTTTGAAAATACTGTACAAGAGACTCTGCGATATAGTGTAATATACACTTTCAATCAGCTAATTATCCAAATTTTCTGAGAAGCTTTATAAAATTGGGCTTAACTCCTAGAGACTTTAACTGGGTAATCCTGGGCTAGGTTTGCAAATCTGTAAGTCTAAAAAGCTACCCACCCAGTTCTTTTTTTTTTTTTTCCCACCCAGTTCTAACAATCATTCAAGTTTAGAAGTCACTGCTGGAAGAGCTGTAGAGACAGGGTCCACACAGACCAATAGGAGAATGTGCTGGAAAACACCCATGTTATTTAGAATCATTTAAACCATGAATTCAGAACTCACACACCCACAGACACACATACACACTAGACACAAGCCTAGAATCCTAAAGTATCTTAACTAATGAAATTTGTTAAGAGGGAAAAAATCACCTACACAATGTGCTGTATCTGATCAGCAGAGTGTCACTGAAACCTCGTTGGCTCTTAAGCCATGGAAACAGTTGACCTCTTGCACCTTGGATACTAAAAGTCATTTTTCCTAAAGTGTTTTCTCCTGAGTTATCATGCTGAGATATCCCTGGGCTGGGTGTCTGCAGACTGAGATGAACTTGAAGACAGTCAGGAAGGGCAAGACTCTGCGGGGAGTTAGAGTTACAGGGCACCTATACTACCTACAAAAAACTGGAAGAAGAACTGGAATCACCTCTCGCATGTTTTTGCTGCTCAGCCAGTGCCTCAGGGAATGCCCCGCCAGCGGTTAAGTTATAGAGAATCCTTTACCATTTAGAGTCTCACTCTCTCTTGCTTCTCTTGAAATTCGTTCTCCTGAATCCACAATGTCTCCCATCAAAGACTAGAGTTATACTCTACAAGGAGGGAGAATTGATCATCCAAGGTTAACACAACATGATTTTTCCTTAGTCACAAAGTCTGAGTTTCTGGTTTATTACCTGTGTCTATTCCCCACCCATGGTCTTGTCCTTAACTCCCAGGCTAACTTGGTACTGGTTCAAATCATTTTAGGGGTGGGAGGAAGTCTCTAGTTGCTTAATTGTCTATGTAGAAAAAATATCCAAAGTTCCTCAGTGTTGTCTATCATGTGCATAAAAGTAAGAAAATGAAATGCGTTTGTTGTCATAGCCACTGTCACTGAGAACAGATTTCTCTTCGTGTGTCGCTGGAAGACAAGATAAAAACAAAAATGTAAGAAGGTATTTTGAGTCTTTAGTTGAACTTAATTTGAGCGCTATTGTTTCTCTACTCAAACATCTCATTAACGAAAGCAACATAGACGTCAAATGTCAACTGTGAAACCTGTTCTACAAGCACCAGCCATTGTTGTTCTAACTCTGTTTGGCTTGTCAAACTCAGAAACTCTCCCGCTGACTCCCTTACTTTTTCCTCTCAGCTTCATTTGTTGCTTCCTGGCTCAGGTAGATGAGGGGCTATGAGGAAGTGAACTCCCGTGTGTCAGGAGGAGACCAGAAGGACAGCTACCGTGCGGATGTGTGTGTGCACGCGTGCGTGCGTGTGCGTGCCCATGCACACATGTATGGATATGCTTGCACACGTGCACACAGATCACATCTACGCCGTGCAACTTGTCACAGTAAAGGACTCTCCCATTCACAGAATGCCCTGGGCCCTCTCTTCCCTCCCTGTACGCTACCTTCCAGTTCTGCCCCTTCTCCTCTTCCCAGTGAGACTGTCGAGTTCAGGGAGAGAGAACACAAAACGCTGACCCTAACAGGAAGTGCATTTCTGAGACAGGATAGCTTGAAAGCCAGGTGCCTTTTGGTCACCAGACCTACACAGGCCCCAAGGAGGAATGCCGAGCTCCGTCTCCACAACTGCACCTAATGTGAAGGCAGGGGTTGAAGTGATTTTCTAGATGACATAGTTGTCCTTCAGAGAAAAAAAAAATCTTTTATATTAGAGAAAAACATCCCACTGGAGTTAAGTGGATCACTCTCCCAATTTTCTATTCCATAAGACAAGGATCTGAATTGACGGCATTACCCTTGGGGGCCTCGAGGCAGATGGCTCTTGCTCAGACATGCTCTGATAAATATATAAATGGATTTGAACCCCTCCTCTAGTGTTATGTGGCATGATAGAAAGAAGGCATCAGATGAAGCAAAATAATTCTGTTGTCAAAGAAAATATCTACAATTATTATCTCTTGTCCTAAGAATATTCTAAGATTTACACCAGAGTTTATCCCTGAACAAACATGTATTGAGCACTGAGGATGGCCAGGAAACGTGCTGGGTCCTAGGGCTGCAGCAGAGGTTAATAGAGAACAAGACATCGTCCTTGTCCTTCTGGGATAATTACACAAATCAGAAAGATCGAGTGTGGTGAGTGTGGTGACTGGAAAGTTCAGGGAACGACAGGCACAGAAGACAGCGGCAGCCACCAAGGCCTGAGGCAAGTGAAGTGTCTCAGCAGAGATAAGCCCCGAGCCAAGACATAGGAGTTTATTGGGCACAGCGAAAAGCATCTGTGAAGGCCCGGAGGTCAAAGAGAGCTTGGTGTCTCTGGGGCCCAGAGAAAGCCATCATGGCTGCACAAGGACTAGAGAGGGCAAAAGGACTTGTGGAGGGGGACACCACCTACAGGAATGGCGGTCCTGCTACTGGTCCATCCCTCATGATCTCTGGTTGAAATCCCCACCCGCCATTTCCCATCCTAGTGTTCCATACCGTTTCCTTATTTTCCAGCATCTCTCTCACTCTCAGAGCAGTGAAGGGTCTCGCCTCTTCCTTCACTGAGGCCCAGAATGGTCTGTGTGTTCCTTCCACTCTCCCTCCTGGCCTCCTGCCTGAGGAGAAGAGGAACAGAGGGGCAGGCCAGTCTGAGAAGCAGGCACTGAGCTCCCACAGAGTCAAAGCCTTGTGCTCCTGATTGCGGGAGGACACATGTGGAGGATGTAGCAACATCCAAAGCAAAGCCCCCCCAGTTTCCTCTCCCTTGCGGTGCAGTCTCCACTGCAGTCTTGGGATGGTCACACAAGTGGGGGGGGATCACGGCCATGGATCCCTCGGGATCCCCCGAGAGGGCAAAGATCCACCACAGATCGGGCTGGTGCATATCTGTTTCACCCTTTCTGCCCAATCTCAGACCTGCCCAATCTGAAGCAGCTCTGGACAGGCGAGCGAGGAGACACAAACATAAGGTGGAAGGAGGCATGGTTTTTTACAAAAAGCAGCAAGACAGAAAAGGATGAGAGGCCTGGGACAGAGGACACGAAGGGTGGACCTTGACTTGGCCCCTGAAGACAAGGGCAGAGAGGAGCTCTGAGGTCTCCTCTGCCCAGCACAGCAGAGTGGGGAGCCACCGGAGCTCAGCAAACAATCAAATAACCAAAAACAAGCAAGCCGGGTAGCTCTGTTGGTGCTTTCTGGAATGGTGAGACAGTAACAGAAAAGATCTAGACAAGTCACAGAATCACCTGAAACAAGGGGAAAAGGGATACCTACCCATCAACAGAGGAAAATATTAGTCAAAGTTGTACTGATTGACTCTTTCATTACCAATTGCCTGACAAGCTGACTCCAGTGTCCTTACACAAATCAGAGACCTCATCAAGAGTCCACATTTCTCCGTCTTTCAGTGCGGTTCTCCTCCGTGTGGCTTTATTTTCTGGTTCCACATGGTGGCAAGATGGCCCCCAGCTGGTCCATGACTACAGCATCTTGGCTTTGAATTCAACTTGCCTTTCCTCACCAGATGATAACTTCCAGAACTCTTACTCTGTGCCAGCCGCTGATCTGAGAGCTGTCCTTATGTTAACTCACTTGATCTTCACAACAATCCTATATTATCCTGAGACTCAGAGGAGGGAGGTTGCCTCCCTAAGGCATTTGTCAAGCTAGTGATAGAAGCAGCATTTGGGCCCAGGAGTCGAGACCCCGAGTCTGGACTCCCAACCCCTGTGCCCACTGCCTTCCAGTGCTGTTGGTGGACGGAAGTGGATCACTTGAACTTGATGCTATGACTCACCACACTTGAATCCCATATCGCACAGACTGCCGGAACCCCTGAGCTCGCAGTGGCCAGGACAGTTGCTTACGAGGGGAAAAGCCAGGTGCCACCAGCAGGATGAACAGAACAAGATGCCCACCATGAAGTGTACACAGAATGTTGCTTTCCCATGCCTCAGATCCCATTCCCCCCATATTCTCTCTCTATCTCTCTCTCTCCTCTCTCTCTTTCATATTCCCCTCTGCCACCTAATTCGTAGCAACCCTAAGTACACTATGTACGAGATACATGGACAGAGCATTAACTAAAACAAAGTCCTCACTCTCATATAGGGCAAGTACAAAGGCCATAGTGTGGTTTGATTTGTATTTCCCTGATGCCAAGTGATGCTGAGCATTTTTTCATGTGTCTGTGGGCCATTTATATGTCTTCTTTGGAGAAATGATGTCTGTTCCCGTCTTCTGCCCATTTCTTGACTGGATTATTTGTTCTTTGGGTGTTGAGTTTGATCATTTCTTTATAGATTTTGGATACTAACCCTATATCTGGTAAAATATTTGCAAAAATCTTCTCGCATTCTGTAGCTAGTCTTTTGGTTTTGTCGACTATTCCTTTTGCTGTGCAAAAGCTTTTTATCTTGCTGAAGTCCCCCAAAAGCTCATTTTTGCCTTTGTTTCCCTTGCCTTTGGAGATGTGTCTAGCCAGAAGTTGCCGCAGCTCAGGTCAAAAAGGTTGCTGCCTGTGTTCTCTTCTATGATTTTGATGAATTCCTGTCTCACATTCAGGTCTTTCATCTACTTTGAGTTTATTTTTGTATATGGTGTAAGAAAATGGTCCAGTTTCATTCTTCTGCATGAGGCTGTCTAATTTTCCCACACCAGTCAGAATGGCTAAAATTAATAAACCAGGAAACAACTAATGCTGGTGAGGATGCAGAGAAAGGGGAACCTCTTACACTGCTGGGAATGTAAGCTGGTGCAACTACACTGAAAAACAGTATGGGGGTTCCTCGAAAAAAAATAGAGCTACCCTACAACCTGGGAATTGCACTACTAGATATTTACCCCCAAAATACAAATGTATCTATCCAAAGGGGCACATGCATGCCAATATTTATAGCAGCACTGTCCATAAGAGTCAGATTATAGAAAGAGCCCAGATATCCACTGACAGATGAATGGATAAAGAAGATGTGGTGTATATATTGGCCATGAAATATTATGGAGCCATCAAAAATGTAATCTTGCCATTTGCAACAATGTGGATGGAACTAAAGGGTATTATGCTAAGTGAAATACGTCCATCCATGAAAGACAATTATCATTGATTTCACTTATATGTGAAATTTAAGGGGAAAAAAACAGGAGCATAGGGGAAGGGAGGGAAAAATAAAATAAGATATAATCAGAGAGGGAGACAAACTATGAGACCCAACCATAGGAAACAAACTGAGGGTTACTAGAGGGGAGGGGGCTGGGGGATGGGGAAACTGGATGATGGGCTTTGGGGAGAGCACAGGATGTCCTGAGCCCTGGGTGTTAGATGCAATTGATGAATCACTGAACTCTACCTCTGAAACTAATAATATGCTATATGTTAATTGAATTCAAATGTTAAAAAAGATAAAGACAATCCATTTTTAAAAATTCATGTGGCACAATACTTCAGATATCTAAAATATGCTAAAAATAAAATATTACAAATTTTTTTTTTAAAATAGGAAAAGAAAGGCCCTGGAGTTAAAGGGTGCTGACCGGCTCCCAGGGCCGAGCGGAGTGAAAAGGGGAGGAGCGATGAAGAGACATCAGGAGGGCTTCTTTCAGGCTCACCTCAGCCACTGCTGCAGCCTCGCTATCTAACCTGACAGCCAGAACCCTGATCTCTTCCCAAAGGGGTAGCGCCTACTTCCCGCGACCTCAGTATAAAAGTCACAGCCACATCTGACCCTTAGCATATTGAAATTAGTCATCCCCTAGACCTCGAACCGCTGGGAACTTCTCTCTCTCTTTCACCAAGACCCCCGTCCAAATGGTTTTTGTTTTTATCCTCTTCCTGCAATGTCTCTTCTTATTTGTTCCCAGTTCTATCCATCATAAGACCCTCATCATTTCTGAACACAGACAACTGCAAAAACCACTCCCCCCATTCTACCAGCTTCCGCCATACCCCCTTCCAAGCTGGACATCACGGAGGGGAGAGCGGTCTTCTGCTAGCAACCCTCAACATATTCTAATGCCTTCTTGATAAGATTTAAGCTTTCAACATGGACCTAGTCAGGGTTCAATGTCTTTGATAAGGCAGGGCCCGCGTATGTTCACAGCCTTGACTGCTATTTCCAATCAGCTAAGCCACATCACTTGTCCTTTGGGCTTCCCTAACTTTCTGCCTTGATTTACTATTTCTATCTGCTGGAATATGTAATCCCAACACTAGCTCTGGGAGTCTTTTCAACAAGGCTCAATTCAAATGCCTCCCTTCACATGGGTTTGTTGGATTTCTCCCTCATCATTTCTCAAAACCTCATCATATCTCAGAACCATTTTACTCCATTCCATCCTGTTTGACAATACAGTCTTCTATTTCTCCAACTCTCTTCTTAATTTCCTCTCCCCAAAACTTTTCCTTCCCTATCTTTCCCCCTTGTAGGAAATAACATCAGCATTTACCCAGTTTCTTATGTAAAAAATCTGGATGACATTCTTTTTTTTTTTAAAGATTTTATTTATTTATTTGACACAGAGAGAGATCACAACTAGGCAGAGAGGCAGGAGGCTCCCTGCTGAGCAAAGAGCCGGATGCGGGCCTCGATCCCAGGACCCTGAGATCATGACCTGAGCCAAAGGCAGAGGCTTAACCCACTGAGCCACCCAGGAGCCCTCTGGATGACATTCTTCTTTTTTTTTTTTTAAGATTTTTTTTATTTATTTGACAGAGAGAAACTCAGCCAGAGAGGGAACACAAGCAGGGGGAGTGAGAGAGGGAGAAGCAGGCTTCCCGCCGAGCAGGGAGCCCGATGTGGGACTCGATCCCGGGTCTCTGGTATCATGACCTGAGCCGAAGGCAGTCGCTCAACCAACTGAGCCACCTAGGCGCCCTCTGGGTGACATTCTTGATCCTCCCCTTCCCTGGCACCTCCCATCTATCAACAATGCTCTTTGATCTGATACTGATTGCCTCTTTTCCACCCTGGGGGTGAAAGAGGGAAACTTCTCCCTAAATAGTATGAGATAACCAAGAACAACACACCCAAGCCTGGACAGATGAGATTGGCAGCCACCTCTCAATCATCTGTACTCAACAGCCCAGGGCAAAAACACAACATGTACCAGGTAGGGCCTCGCAAGACCTGTGCTCAGGAACAGAGAGAATAAGCAAGAGCTGTGGAAGACAGCCTTTGGTGAAGTAAGAGGGGGGCTGCCCTCTGGTTCCAGTAGGGGCATAGACTAGCTTGTTTGAATAATTTTGCGGATGACAGAGAAGTGAGCTTCTTTAGGCTGAAGCCCTGGGGTGGCATAGCTTGTGCAGTGGATGCGGGAGCTGGCCGGGTGGGGAGCATATCTAGAAAGAGCCGGGAACTTGTGCCTTGGCCACTGGGACCCTGCAAAGCTCAAGATGTCAAGGCAGCACTTAACCAGTGCTCAGTCCTTATACCCCAATCAACCTTGGAAGCCTTGACATCAGCTTAAACTTCGCTGAAGACTGAGAGTTTCAGGGAGTAAAAATATCTCCCCAAGAAGCATCATGGGCACGTGACCAAGTGGGAGAGGACCATATGGTGGGGTGATTGTCAGAAACATGAACTTGAGAGATATCCTCCTCTAAGGTCAATACAGGGAATTGAGAAACGGGCGCAGCATGAGTGCAGGGGGTACAACTGCTAGAGGGTGGGAATTTAGATTAATCGATGCCTATGGCAGTAGTGACATCCAGTGTCACCAGAGGGAGGTTCATTTGCCACTTGATAACTTAAATAGGAGTTCTTTGAGGAAATATTATGCTCCTTAATTAAAGCAGCTGCTTAGTCTATAAGGGAAGTAAACAGTCCACTAAATACATTCTTCAAGAGCCCAGCTGTGTATATTCTGATAAATGGAAATTAATGCCCTGGTCACTATTGTAACATCTGAAACTACTCCAAAGAGTGTAGGGGTGTCCTGGTGAAAGCCTTGTGTTGTGGTCTTACTATATGTAGAAATATCCGTGACCTTGACTTTGAACTTGGGTATCTCTGAGGCAGAATCCCAGAGCTCATCATCCCAAATGTGGCAACACTTAGGTAATGACCCCAGTTTGTCAAAGGTACAGATGAAGCCATTTGTTAGTCAAGGCATCCTGGGCTAAGATGGATGCCTGAAATTTGGACATCTGTGCTAAGGTTCAGATCCCATCCTTTATCAGGGACATCCTGATTAAGGATGGAAAACAGCAACATTCCACTGAGCTCCATCACATATGATGGAGATGATTTCATTCATCAAGCCCATAAAATGTTATTTCTGTTAATTTCATTAATCTCAAGGGGCTTTCCTGATAGGCAAGGAGTCTGGGAAACTGATATCCTCCTCTAGGACCATATTACATGGTCAGGGACTGAGGACAGGGGCGGCCACCACCTCCTATGGTAGAATATGCCAGAGGGCCCATTTTTGGCTCCATTCTGCATCAAGGTCGTCTTGGTAGTTGTGCCAACTTTGTGGGGCACTACTTTCATGAACCTGGGCATCATGGTATGGAGGGTCCCAGGCTCGGGGTCTATTAGAGCCTCTATTTCCAAGAAAGTCTAGTAAGTGACCTGCCATTTCCACTCTGATGATGGATGACACAGGGCCAAAGAAGGGCAGTTTCTTGCATCGGAAGCCCAGGGACAATTTATGGCCAACACGAGCAACCCAGGGCCTCTCCAAGAAGAGTTGCTAAAGCCTCTACAGTGAAAGACTCTCTAAGAGCAGCTACAGGAATTCTTGCTGATTTCTATTTATCAGACTACAGCCTTTTGTTGGGGCCACATCCAAGTTGGGTTGATTTGCAAGCAACGGCACAAATGGGTTAAGTAAAATTTTAAATTTTAAGGGTGGCATGTTGCCTTCAGATCCCCAAAATGACTAAAAGATGTTGGACTTGTATTCATATTTGGGTGTTAAAAAAGGTTAATAGCCATGTTTTGATAGTCTCAGGAAAGGAATTGATGTACCAAATAATTCTCAAAAATTTAGCCAAGGTGACAAGACATGACATGATGTGTAGGACAGTTGCCTGTTCCTTTTTTGTAGCCATTCTGTATTTGTATATCCTTAATGGGTGTGTCACATAAATGTGTCCAGAGAAGAATTTCTTCAGTGCAAAGCCATACCTGTGCTCCTGAGAGCGGGGGATGCAGCTAAGAGCTTCCTTGCAGAGACTGCAGTTCCAAAGCTCCTGAAACACTCCACACGTGGCCTGGTAAAGGTGTACGTGGTCCCTCAGAGTTGAGGGTGAATGGCAGCTGGAAGGTTGTTGAGACAGGCACCAAGAGGAACATATTAACCTAATGTGTAATCATAAATATTTACTGATTGCTGATGGGATGGAATGAGTAATTTCAATAATATTGGATACTGGGTATGGGGCCCAAGTGCATAGAATCACAGAACAAAAGTTACAGTGATTTATATATATATATATATTTTATATATGTATAAGTATCAGTATATATATAAACTCATGTATACATTTAGATATAATTCCAGTTGTATATATACATGTTTCTTTAAGAAGTAGAAAATTTTAAAACCATAAAAAGTATATATATAATATATATTTATATATTTAAGTACAAATATATATATAAACTCATATATATACTTATATGTAATTCCAGTTGTATATTTACATAATGTTCTTTTAAGAAATAGAAAAGTTTAAAACCATAAAAAGTATATATAATATATATTTATATATAAGAATATATATAAATAGAAGTATATAAACTCATGTATACATTTATATATAATTCCAGTTGTATATATGCATGTTTCTTTTTTGTTCTCTAAAGTAGAAAAAGTTCGAAACCATAAAAAACATTCCGAACTTGCTACCTTCCTAAAGGGGCTCCCTGGGCCCCACAGCTTTCCCAGCCCACGCCCGCGCAGCCCGCCCGAAGGAGCGGACAGGGGTGCAAGCCGCAGATGGACCCTCTCGGTCTGTTTTTCTGTAAGGAGTGGGGCCCTCCCCAGTGGCAATGGTTGTATGGCTCAAGGGCCCCTGGCTTTTTGTATTAACCCCTCTGCTGTGCCCTGGGGTGTCATGGATGTCTTTTGTTTCTGTTTCTGTTCTCTAACTCCTGAGACTTCAGTCCTCTGCCGAGACAGAGCCAGAGGAAGGAGAATATACCTGAGTGAAGAGCTGCGTTTGAAAGCTGACTGGGGGCCCCGGGTTGGGGCTGGGCCGTTCTGTGTGTGACCGCCTTTGTTTGGCTCGCCTCCCATCCACTGCACCGATGAGGGAGGGGTCCCTGCCTGACCTAGTGACACAAGGCCAAACACCCCGCCCCTGGCGCTGGTTACGTGGGACCTGCGGCTCACCCCGCACAGGTCCCGCACAGTCCAGAGTAGCGGCTCATGCCAGGCATGGCCACGAGGGGGCGCACTGAGGAAGGGCAGGAATAAGCCAAGAAGCCAAGAAGCGGGGACAGGCGCTGGGGCGGGGAAGGGGGGAGAACTAGTGGGCCAAGTGGCCCCTGGTTCCAGTGGGAGGAGGTCATTGGCTTGTTCGGATAATTTCATAGGCTGGCAGGGAAGCGAAACCTGTTAAGTAGGACGGGGTGGAGTGCAGCTGGTCCCACTGAGGAAGGATGTTCCTGATAGGGACTCTCTGCTGCTGGGCGGGGAGCATATCTGGCAACAGCTAGGAAATTCATACTTAGGCCTTTGAAGCCTGTGAAGCTCAGAGATGTCAAGGCACCACCTGCCTCTTAACTTCAGGCTTTATTCCACATCTCTCTCCTTTAAATCCATTCTGTGACCTATGTCTCATTTCCTCCCCTCCGTGCCCAGGACCGGCATGGCAGGCAGTGGTCATCCCTCACCTGTTCTACTCCAGGGGCTCCCCTATACTTGCTGTGTTCACTCTTCTTTCCACTCCCACAGCAGCGGAGTCCAGACTTTTCCCCAGCATCTACGATAAACATCGGCATTTCCTACTCAAAATGCATCAACATTTTCCCACCACACTTCAAATAAAATAATACTCCTCATTGTGGCCTACAGGCTCTGTAAGGTCTGGGCTCCACTGCCCTTCCCGGGGTCATTTCTTTACTGGTCTTCACATTGTTCATTTGATGACAGCCACTATGGGCTTCTTTCTTTTCCTCCAATGTCAAGATTATTCTCAAACTAAGGGCTTTCATACTTGCTGGGTTGTTTTGTTTTTGTTTTTAAAGATTGATTCATTTATTTATTTATTTTTAAAGATTTTATTTATTTATTTGACAGAGAGAAACACAGCGAGAGAGGGAACACAAGCAGGGGGAGTGAGAGAGGGAGAAGCAGGCTTCCTGCTGAGCAGGGAGCCCGATGTGGGGTTCGATCCCGGATCTCCAGGATCATGACCTGAGCCGAAGGCAGTCGCTTAACCAACTGAGCCACCCAGGCACCCCAGATTCATTTATTTTAAAGAGCGAGAGAGTGAGGAGAGAGGCAGAGGGAGAGGGAGAGAATCTCAAGCAGACTCCCCACCGAGCACAGAGCCAGATGCCAGGCTCAAGCTCATGACCCTGAGATCATAACCTGAGCTGAAATCAAGAGTCTGATGCTTAACCAAGTGAGCCACACAGGCGCCCCACACTTGCTTTCTTATGTCAGTCACCTTCTCCAAAATATTTCCAAAGCTACTGCTTCAGGTTTCAGCTTAAGTGTCACCAGACCTGCCCTGCCCATTCGTAACATGCTTTGTCCTTCTTCACAGAACTTACCCGTACTTGAAATTATATGACATATTTTTTTCATTTGCATATTGTTTATAGCCCCTGCTAGAATATGTATTACAAGGAGTCAGGGGCCAATTCTGTCTGATTTTCCACTATGTTTCTTAGCATCTAGAGCTGTACCTAATATATAACAGGAGCCCAATGAATGTTTGTTAAATGAAATAATAAATGAACAAAGAAAGAATGAAAATACAGCAAACGAAATTATGCCATACTTAACATATAGTAGATAAATAGTATCTATCCTCATTAGGAGTAGTATTAGCATTATAAGCCAACCCTTCCCTAATTATGAGTGTGCACTAGGTTACATTCTGATTCCATTTACTTGGATTATGCCTTGTAAACCTCTGAGGAATGCATGCTTCTTAATATCAGGTATTCCATCTTTTTTACTCTTATTTTTACCCAGCAGCTATTTTAAGCAAACAATAGATGTTTAATGATTAAAAAGAAGATTTACTATGTGCCAATCCCTAGTCTCAGGACTTATGTTTATTAACTCATTTAATCCTTGCCAGAAGTCTGTGAGATGTGTGCTCTTGTTACCCTTATTCTACAGGTAAACAGAGGCACAGAGACGATAAGGACCTTTCCCAAGGTCAGCTCAGTCACTAGGTGTATCAGCCAGGGTTTTACCAGAGAAACAAAACTACTAGTGTGTGTGTATATATACACATTCTACTATAAATTCTACACTAATACTATATATAGTGAGAGAGGGAGTAGGGTAGGAAGAAATTTCTAGGAACTGGCTTATGCTATTGTCAAGGTCTGGCTGGGCAAGCCTAAAACCTTCAGGGCAGGCCAACAGCAGGCTGGAAACTCTCAGGCGAGAGTCGATGCTGCAGGCAACAGATGGAATTTCTTCTCTCTCGGGGAAACCTCAGTTTTGCTCTTAAGCCCTTTCACTGACTAGACAAGGCCCACCCAGATTATCAAGGATAATCTCCTTTCTGTAAAGCCCACTGACTGCACATGTCATATCTCCAAAATCCAAAGCACCCTCCCAGCAATACCTGGATTCAAGTGTGACTGCATAACCTGGCCTCATCAGGTTGGATACATAAGACTAACCAGCACAATGGGATTTAAACCAAATCTTCTGCTGCCAAGCCTCAATCCCACAGCACCGTGACGCACTGGTTACCCCAAGGGAATGAACAAAGGCTTTGCGATGATAGTGGGGGAGGGGGCTGTTGTTCTCCTGCAAGAACCACCTACCATTGCTCTGACCTGTCCCTAGCCTTTGGAGTAGCCCTCCAGTTGAAACTTGTTGCCAGGACTCTTTGAGCAGAGCTGTTTAAAATATATTTGAAAAGAGATTTGATGTGTGAAGCTTACTCCTTTCTAGCCAGAGTTCTCTATGTTAGGGACTTGTGGCAGAAAACCCCCAAATGGAATTTCAGCACTTCTGAATTCAAATGTCCCGGCTGCTTGACAATAGGACTGGCAAGCTAACAGCTTGGCAGCTGACAAGTCTTGCTTTCCTGGGGAGAGTGACTGAAAGCAATTTACACATTAGAGAGGGTTGAGAGTCTTTTCTTTACCTGCTATGGAGAGCACAGTAACCAATAGCACTGTAGAGATTTAGAAAGTTTTTCTGTATCCTCCTTGGTCTGGCTTGAAAGTTGATTTTTGAACATCAATCTCCTTTTTATCGTTCCTTTCCTCCGCTTGTTCCTTTTTCCCTCTGCTTAAAAACCAGTAGCTTTCTTCCCAACACCTCCACTCCATGACCTTCCCGTATATTGTCAGGAAATCATGCCACACAGTAGGTACTGATTAAACTTTTGGAGGACATGAGCCTTTTACTTTGCTCGTCTGTTTGCCAGTTCTGCTTCCTTTGCTTTTGAACCAATAGACCGTTAGCAGGTTCTGCAGACGGAACTCTTGAATAGGGGAATCTGGAAACAAAAGCCTACCTGAAAATGAACAGCCTGCGGGGTGACGGTTCGAGGTTGTGGCTAATTGTCTCTATTTCTCTCTGATACTCCAGCATGCTACTTAAATTTGTTACTCCATTTCCTTTAAGAGTATAATTGAATTCAATAAATACATACTAAGTGTCTCCCCCACCAAAAGCACCCTGGAGGATAACAATTTGAAAGGAGCACAGGCCTGGAAAGGCTTCAACTCTAACAGGGAAACAAATAACATAAATGTAGCTGGGGGAGGGGGTGCTGGAGAAGAAGCTAATGGGCTTTCATGAAGGAAGCAGCATTTCACACACCTTCCCTCAGACACACAGTATTTTCAGGCTGGCCTGGATGGAGGCAATGGTTCAGTGAGTGGTTAAGAGGAAAACGAATATCCATTTTGATGTGAGGGGAGAAGCTTAATAAGAAAATGATTATAATAAGAATTTCAGTAGAAATAAAATAGCCTATTAGGACACAGAGTCACTGGGGTGAGGGGTTATTTTATGTATGGTGACTGAGGACACCCTATCTGAGGAGGTGCATTCGAACTTGGACTTAATTTGAAGAAGCAGGTAAGTGGATTCCCTGTGCATGGAACAGCAAATGCCAAGTCCCAGAGGAGAATGTGTTTCAATTGTTCAAGGAACAGGAAGAAGGCCTGTGATGCAGGAATATAATCAACAAGGAAAGAGAAGTCGATGATCAAGTTGAGGAGGTACCAGAGACCAGATAACTACAACCATTAGAGACCACTGTGGGGTTTCTCAAGCGGTGAAACAGTTTGCTTTCTACTTTTAAAAGAGTTACGGGTGCCTGGGTGGCTCAATGGGTTAGGCATCTGCCTCTGTCTCAAGTCATCTCAGGGTGACGGGATCTCTGCTTAGCAGGGAGCCTGCTTCTCCCTCCCCCTCTGCTGCTCCCCTCCCCCCTCGTGTGCACATGTGCACTCTCTTTCAAATAAATAAAATCATTTTAATAAATAAGTGAATTAAGGATCATGTTGGCTACTGAGTAGAGAATGTTTTGTGGGGGTCATATGTGGACACAGGTAGACCAGTTGGGGGTCTGCTTTGGTCATCCAAGACAGGCGGTGGATTGGATGACAATAGTCCTTGGGGAGGTCCTCAGAATAGGGAATGCATTTGGTCATAGAAATGACAGGAGTTGCTGAAGGATACATGGTGGAGAGGGTGGGATAAGAAAGAATAAAGGAACACCGCCTGTGTGTTGGTCCCAGGCAGTATGGTAGATGATGATGCCTTTCATTGAACTGGGAAGCTTCTCAGGATGTACTGATTCTCATAAGTTCAGTGAAAATTAGAAGCACATGTCCAACAAGGGGAAGAGTGTGGATGGGGCCTGGAGTCAAGGGGTGGGAGGCAAAACTTTCAGAAGGCATTTTAGAAGCCTATGTACAGATCAGGAAGCTAGGAGGTGCTGAGGCTGAAAAGGTCAAGATCCTCTGTAGAGAGCACCTGGGTGGTTCAGTGGGTCAAGCCTCTGCCTTCAGCTGAGGTCATGATCTCAGGGTCTTGGGATCGAGGCCCATATCTGGCCCTCTGCTCAGCAGGGAGCCTGCTTCCTCCTCTCTCTCTGCCTGCCTCTATGCCTACTTGTGATCTCTCTCTCTGTCAAATAAATAAATAAAATCTTAATCAAAAAAAGATCCTTGGGTGCCTGGGTGGCTCAGTGGTTTAAAGCCTCTGCCTTCGGCTCAGGTCATGATCTCAGGGTCCTGGGATCCAGGCCCGCATCAGGGTCTGCTCAGCAGGGAACCTGCTTCCTCCTCTTTCTCTGCCTACTTGTGATCTCTTTCTGTCAAATAAATAAACAAAATCTTAAAAAAAAAAAATCCTCTATAGAGCCATTTAGTATTGAAGGCCATAAATGCCATGAGTATGGGGGGTGGGGAGAAGAGGCACTGGCCAAGGGAGTCACAAATAATTCAAAAATTAAGGAATAAAAGAAAAACTGGGAAAGTCTCATGCACAGGTTTAGTTGCTGCCTTAGTAAACCCAGAAACCAAAGGAACCCAAGTGAGTAACTCTTAAGTCACACAGGCTGAGTATAAAGAGCACCCAGAAACCATCAAGAACTACCAAAGCCTTCTCAGAATACTTGGGGGTGCAGTTTATGTCCTCATTTCCTCTGAATTCGGTTCTACCTAGCAGGAGGATGAGGCCTACTTATTTAAGATTGCAAGAGTAAAATGTCCCTTCCTGACAATCTTATTTGTGATCCAGAATCTTAGTGCATACCCTTGACAACAAAGATGGCTAAAAAGAATAAGCTATTTGGAACTCTTGCTAACTTCACAACATGCCCCTAAAATAGTTCCGTATATAGAGAAGTTACCGGTTAGCTCATTCTTTCTCCACAGGTGCTACTGAAACATTGTCTCCACCATCAGGGCTATGATTTTCAAGGGGAGGAGAACCCAATGCATATTCTCCACTGTAAGGCTGTATGGGAATGACTGCGAGCCATTCAAACCACAGGGCCATCTGTCTGAATTGCTGAAATGCTGACTCCAGCACCCACTACCGGCATGTGACTCCCTGCTCTTAGAAACATCCGGACAGAAAATAGAAGACAGAACCTCTGAGTTAGGGCTTCCTATGGACATTTGCTTTTTGCCCATTTGAGTCACTGGTATGCAATTTTTTAAAAAAGATTTTATTTAATTATTTGATAGAGAGAAACACAGTTAGAGAGGGAACACAAGCAGAGGGAGTGAGAGAGGGAGAAGCAGGCTTCCCGCTGAGCAGGGAGCCCAATGTGGGACTCGATCCCAGGTCTCCAGGATCATGACCTGAGCCAAAGGGAGTTGCTTAACCAAATGAGCCACCCAGGCACCCCCCAGTATGCAATTTTGTATCAGTTGGCAGAGCCTAAGGAAAAAAAAAAGGATCAGACAGGTTTTTGCAACAAAATTATTGCTTTTCTGACAGATACTACCACAACGCTTATAAGTATTTTTCCTATTAAGTTTTAGTGAGTGCAAGGGCTATAGTAAATAACCTTTCATCTGCAGAAGCTTTTCAAGGAACAAACAAGGAGTAACGCAAAATAATCCTGGGAGAAGTTAAAAGAGAGATTGTATCACCTGAATTTAAAGTAATAGAATAGAAGGAAAACAACAAGAACAACAATAAAAACAAAAAACTATATACAATCAGTTTCTGGGGGTATCCTTTCAAATATATAATTTATATGCAAATTTTAATATTATTGTAATATTAATTAAGCCTACTTGTGTTGACTCTCTCTATACACACACACACACACACACACACACACACACACACATATATGCATTTGAGACAGGAAAAAAATCTAAGATTAAGTAATGATGTCTCAAGACATTTAGGAGTGTTTTGATATCAAATAGTTAATGGATAATTCAGTTTTCAGTTTCTCATTTTGCATTTTTTATTTTTTTTCCTGAGCCAGATAAGAGAAAGATAATTTTCCTAGCATACGATGATAGACTTGTTGTGAGGTGGTATTTACACTTTTTAAGGCTCGACTAAAGTTTTTTATGCACTAACAACCGCATTTCCGGGAGAAGCTAGGAAACCACATAACACTGCACATGAAAAAGAAACCAGAAGACCAGGAGAATGCTGGAGTTTGCACCGGTTTGAAACAAGTCATGCATAGCTAATCAGTCAGAAAACCCTGGATTACAACCAAACCATAACAGAAGAATATAAATGAACACAGGGCATAGGAGTGATTCTTGCTGGAAAAAACTTGAATTATCAAGTAGTTTTCTGAAAATCGAAAAATAGAAGACACTCCTTATTGGCAGTACACATCCTCGATTAGGCAAATCTGTGTGTCAGTCAACCAGAATATACAATAGAATAATTTAGGTTCATTCTCTCTCAATCTACAAACATAATCATTTTCACATGGAAACTTGGCAATGTCACACCTCATTTCTCAGCAGACTTAAGAATAGTGTGCAGTCTTGAGGTGTTTTGGATCACCTTTCCAAAATGAATCCCAGTATATTTCCACTCCCTTTACAGATTATTATCACGTACAATTAAAGCTAAACTGCACTTGTCAAAACAAGATAAATCACACTTTTGGGGGCGATGGTCCTAGATTCCTTTTTATTCGTCCTTTGTCACCTGCTCACAAAGTTTACCAGCTGAACCACTTGCAATGCAATCCCAAGCCTTATTAGTGACTGAGTCATAGTTATTGCCCTTAATTATAACTTTAAAACTTTAACAAATAATTAGTACTTCACAGCTTTACATAGTGTTTAATGAAGCAGTAATGATTTACCAGAAGTAAAAATTCAAAAACATAACAATTTTTTCTCTTTCTGTTTTCGGGACACTTACGAACATAAAATAAAACCAATACTAATTTGGAGCTCCTGGTATTTAAAGGCAGAATATAGATTCACTTACGCATCAGTAGACTGAATGACTTTGCTCTTTTCCAGTACACCAACCAGACGGGCTGGGTTCAAAAACCTCGGTGGCTTAACACAACGAAGTTGGTTCCTCGCTCATGCTAATGGTGATGCAAGGTAACAGTGGGGGCTCTGCCCCAAGTATTCAGCCAGGAACCCAAGCAAGCAGAGGCAGCATCTCCACCAAAACCACGTGCTTCCGGGACGCCTGGGTGGCTCAGTTGGTTAAGCGACTGCCTTCGGCTCAGGTCATGATCCCGGAGACCCGGGATCGAGTCCCGCATCAGGCTCCCTGCTCGGCGGGAAGCCTGCTTCTCCCTCTCTCACTACCCCTGCTTGTGTTCCCTCTCTCGCTGTGTTTCTCGCTATCAAATAAATAAAATCTTTAAAAAA
>PITA01021673.1:0-32086 GCA_004023965.1 Spilogale gracilis | reverse complement strand
ATCTTTGCCTCAGCTGAAGAAAAGCTAACATGAATAGTAAGCTACAGGAGTCTCTACCTGAAGCACCCAACACAGCTAAAGGACTGTGTTTTATTTTCTCACATAAGTTCTAAGTCATAAGTTGCAGTCACCTGCCAAGCTCAAAATACCTCATGACAGCTACAGCTTCTTTCCCAGGCTACAGAAGTTCAAAGCCACATGCAAAAGTGAAAAAACATGTTTGGCCTAAAATAAGACTCTATAAGCCAGGCACAAGTACCTTTTCCTGAAATTTTCTCCCTCAAGGTGTTCTCTTTTATTTCTCAAGGTTCCTGGTGAATAAATCAAATCTCTGAGAGCTGCTCCCCAATAAATAGCACCTTATCCTACACTCGGTTAGAACAAGCTGAGAAATACTACCAAACAGAAAAGTAGGAGGCCAAAATATCACCCATTACTGATAGAGAATATCCTTCAGGACATAGCTTGTTTGGTGGGGCAGTGCTGGACTTGGGTAGGCCTCTCCATATGAAGGCGGCATGACTAGTTAAGATTTACAACTTGGAACACACAGGTTCATTCCCAACAGGGATAAAAATGGAGCTAAGTCAAGTACGTTCACGTACTCTTCTCAGTGTTAACACTCAAAACACTTCCTCTCTCTAAGAACTAGATAAATGAAGGATGAAGAGAGGCCTGGTTACATTAAGAGAGCCACTTCCCAGGAAGGAAACATCAGGAATGGGGAATAATTATTCCCAGCTAACAATACTTAACAAACACAGTTAAAATTCTTCTTTATTTGTTTTTATACTGATGGTAACCTTTCTCAAGATTTTTGTGCAATTTTGGTAGTGTAATATTCTCATGTTTAGTTTTCAGATCCATCTTGCACTGCAATTTAATAAATCCTATTCGTGGATTTTCAATGTTTCACAATATCAACATTGAATCATTTTCATAAAATTTGATATCACAAAGTCCATTTTAGAATTTAGTCTTCAACTCCACAATTTGGGAATGTATTCATAGTTAGGTCTGTTATTTAAATGTCTGGAAATTGATTTCCCATAAAATTGTAAGCCAGATTATTCCTTGTTAAATAATTTCCCCAATTCCAACTTTAATAGGAATGAGTATACCAGACCATAGATATGTATAAAGGTATAAGAATAACTTTACACAAAAATATTCACTGTTTAGATGTGTTGTACTACTAACTAAAGAATCCATTCTTTGCAAGGTAGGAGGGAGGAGGTATGGAAAAATTAAGAGTAAAATTTTTCTTAGATTACATAAACAAAGTAGATCCTTTTAACAATTCAAAATAATTTTTACCTAACATCTATGTAAAAACAACAGACACCTCTATTATGTACTCAACTTATCAACAAAGCATTATAGTATCTATAGTTCAAATATTAAGCGTGTACCTACTTCATGGTGTTAATTTCTCATTCCATGAAGGGTTTTGGCTTGTTTTCACATACAAAAAAAAAAAAAAAAGAGGCAATGGATAGATATAAGTTGTACATTCTTGCAACTGATTTTATTTTGTGTGTGGAGGGGAGAGGGATTTAAAAATTAACATCAACTATTGCAGAAGTATTTATCTTATCCCATACCTAGCCATAGTTCCTACCATGGTTTGTTTCATAAGGATGTAATAAGTATACTCCCTCAAAATAGACACGTTTTATTAGACTCAGAAATATTCTTCACATCTGCAAAGAAATATACTTGCTCAATTTTCTCGAATTATATAGCCCTCTTTCACTTCTCATTTTGCCACTTTTAGTAAGAGAGTTGATTATAAGAAATAGTTCATTTTCCTCACCACTACAAGAATACATAAACAAACAAACAAAAAACCTGCAAAGGCAAACAGCTAAAACTCAACTTCAGGGACATAAGAGTGGGGTAAAAACTGTGCCAAAATGGAGAATGCATATTCTAAAAAGATACCCTACCACTCCTCAGCTCTGATGAATAAAATTCTAGGAAGGAATGCTAATCTTCTGAATTCTTGAAAAATTGAGAAATTCATTCTTTATAGGGTATCTCTAGATTTTAAAATATTGATAATAAAATACTTTAAAGCAATGTGTAAGCCAACACCACGTAAGCCAAATAAAAGATTTTATAAACCATGAGTTTGCAGCCAAACGTTTATATGAGCAGTAATTAATACTCCTAACCCAGTAGTTAAATTAATTCTGTTAAAACATAAACTTCATTGTATCATCCCTCTAAAACCCTCCACTGGCTTCCTTGCTCAAAAGAAAGGGAGGGGAGGGGAGGAGTGGGGAGAGGAAAGAAAGGGAGGAAGGGGAAAGGAGAGGAAGGAAGGAAGGAAGGAAGGAAGGAAGGAAGGAAGGAAAGAAAGAGAAGGTAGAAAAAAAAAGGTAGGGAAATAAACTTCATTATGGTTTATAAGACTCTACATCATTGGTGTGCTGGAGAAGACATACAAGCTCACAAGATCTATTAAATTTTGAAGAATTTTTGAGAGCTAGTTGATTTCCTGTTATAGTGTGAAATTGGCCATGGCAGGGATATTTATACCCCAGAAACTGGCAAACAGTGCAAATCAGGACTTTTTATTAATTTCTCCCCAAGGAGCTAGCAGTTAAAACATTTACCACCACACCAGTGTCCTCTGTGACCTATCCTACTCCATGACAACCCAGTGCACCTCTGACATCTCCTATCACTTTCCCATTTACCCAGTCCACTCCACAGGCACATTACTCCCTGCCTCAGGTCTCACATGTACTGTTTATTCTGCTTGGAATTCTCCTATCCCTGATTAGTTCCCTTATTAAAGAGGCTCTTCCATGATCATCCTATGTAAAACAACGAACAAATTCCCCATATTTTTAGCATATCCAACACACAGTATTTCACCTATCATCTATCATTCATCTCTTTTAGTACAATGTAAATTTCACGGGACATAGTATCTATTTTGTTCTGCTATATCCCCAGAGCCTTAAAAAAAAAAAAAAAATGCCATGGCCCATGGAAGGTGCTCAATAAATATTCTTCTGTACTAATGAATAGATAAAAGTTGCCACATAGTGGCCTGAACCTAAATATTTATATTTGTATGTATATCTTTCTTGCATAGAAATAAATTGCTAGATCACTTATGCTGAATATGAAAAGTTATAATTTTGTTAACACATATCTATGTTTTCATTTCTAGAAATCTGTTGCACCATCAGAGTCAGCCTAACCATGAATCCACACAGTCTGTCCGTTACCCTCAATTTAGTGGCAGGTACAATTACATTCACCAAATTGTGGAAGTACAGAAGGATGAAAATAACATATATCAGAGAAAATGAGCAGAACTTGACAACTGGCTGTTTTAAAATAAAGGGAGAGGCAAATTCACTCCACAGTTTTACAGCAGGTATCTAGAAGAGAATTGGAATCCTGACACAAGCAAGAAGCTAAAAGGAATAGTTAGTTTAACAGAAAACCTGGTGAACTGTTTTTATCATAAGCTAAAGTTAGTGAAGATTATATTAGGAAACACATCAAATGACTGGATGTGGGTATCATTTGCATATACATCATTTTTATAAAACCCAAACTGAGTTGTCTCGGGGAACATAAGACAAAGATACTAAACTGGTCAGTGAATAAAGAAAATTATGGAACCACAGGAAATTCCAACACTTGCTGAATTTGGAGAACAATCAAAAAAGATGACTCTGAGGAAAGGAATACTGTAAAAGATCTAGTTGGGAGCTGGGAAGATCAAAAGCTGTTTGGGACATGTTCAAGTTGAGATGTCTTTCAAATATCTGTAAGTATCAGATAGGTGTTTAGATGTAGAAGTCTGAAATTCAGAAAAAGTCTGAACCTATACAAATGAAATCAATGATGAAGAAGTGGTGTTTGAAGGCCTCAGCTTGGAAAAAGTCACTCAAGGAAGTTTGATGAGCAGAAAAGTAAAAGAAAAAGCCAAAAGCCATATTCTACATATGATAGTTCAGTAAGAATAGCCTGTAAAGTGAGCAGCCAAAGAAATAGGTAAAAAGGGACGCCTGGGTGGCTCAGTTGGTTAAGCGACTGCCTTCGGCTCAGGTCATGATCCCGGAGACCTGGGATCAAGTCCTGAATCGGGCTCCCTTCTCGGCAGGAAGCCTGCTTCTCCCTCTCTCATTCCCCCTGCTTGTGTTCCCTCTCTGGCTGTGTTTCTCTCTGTCAAATAAATAAAATCTTTAAAAAAAAAAAAAAAAAGAAAGAAATAGGTAAAAAATACAAGAAAGCATTGGTCTCAGGGAAGCCATGAAAAAAAAAAGGAACTCAACAAAGAGTAACAAATATTGCTGACATCAAATAAAAAAGAGTTCATTGGATATAGAGCAGAAATTCATTGGATGCAGACACATACCTGTTTTTAGACTAGATGGGGGGAAAAACAGGTTCTGATGGGTGGAGAAGTGAGAAAATTGTGGTAATGAGAACAGAAAACATTGGTTTAGAAGTTTGTAAAGAGAAGTAAAAAAGGCTGAATGGGGCATATACGCACCGTTTTAATTTTTCTTTTAATAGGAGAGATGTGAATATATTTACAAACAATGGGGAGGAATTTCTGCTTTTGGTTTGGCTGACTGCTCCTATCAGGCCAACCTTCCAGTAGATAACAATGATAAACATTGAAGAAAATATAAAAACCAGTTGCTAGGCAGAGAAGAAAAACAGCAGAAACTAGAAGGGAGTCAACAACTGGGATGTGGGTAGAGCACTGGCAGAGTTTCCTAATTTTTAGGGCTTTCACTAAGAGCAGGCCCTGGTCTGCATTAAGATGGATACCTAAGGGGCGCCTGGGTGGCTCAGTTGGTTGGGTGACTGCCTTCAGCTCAGGTCATGATCCTGGAGACCTGGGATCAAGTCCCACATCGGGCTCCCTGCTGGGCGGGGAGCCTGCTTCTCCCTCTCTCAGTCCCTCTGCTTGTGTTCCCTCTCTGGCTATGTTTCTCTCTGTCAAATAAATAAATAAAATCTTTAAAAACAACAAAAACAAAAAAACAAAACAAAACAAAAAGATGGATACCTAATACGTCATGGAAACCCTAGTTTTACTAGATTGAAGAACAAGAAGACTAGGTTGTTGTTAAACAACTGCTAGGAAGTTAATAGAGACAATCTCAGAAAAAAGAGAAGAGAGCCTGAGCTCCAATTTTGCATATACACTCTGGCTAATGCCTGAATCATTCAGAACCTCTGGTACAATTCACAATTACTCAAGATACCAAGAAGTAGGAAAACAGGACTTGTGATCAAGAGAAAAGACAACCCACACAGACCCTTAAGGACCCATTGAGACTGTGAAATTCACAGAAAAGGAACTCGATGCAGTGAATATAACCAGGCTCTAAGATATAAAGGAAAATACACTTATAGTGAATAAAAGAGAAAATACCAGTAGTGAAATAGACATTGTTAATAAGAACAAAACAGAAATTCTAGAACTAAAATATACATTATGTTTAAAAACAT
This sequence comes from Spilogale gracilis, assembly GCA_004023965.1. NCBI lineage: Eukaryota > Metazoa > Chordata > Mammalia > Carnivora > Mephitidae > Spilogale > Spilogale gracilis. The sequence continues at coordinate 26,590 of PITA01021673.1, read as the reverse complement.
ACTGGATATGGGGCGCCTGGGTGGCTCAGTTGGTCAAGCGACTGCCTTCGGCTCAGGTCATGATCCCAGAGACCCGGGATCCAGCCCCGTATTGGGCTCCCTGCTCGGCAGGAAGCCTGCTTCTCCCTCTCTCGCTCCCCCTGCTTGTGTTCCCTCTCTCACTGTATTTCTCTCTGTCAAATAAATAAAATCTTAAAAAAAAAAAAATTCACTGGATGGTCATAATGGGAGAATGAAGATGACAAAGCAGCTGGAGAACTGGAAGAGATTCTATAGAAATTATCCAATCTGAGAAGCAAAGAGACAAAAATGTTTCAAAAAATGAAGTCACAGGATCTATGAAACAACAGCAACAAGTCAAATATTGGATTCCTGGCAGGAGAGAAGAGAATGAGTTGGAAAAAACTTTTTCATAAAATAATGGCTGAAAATAATCCAAAATTGGGTGCAAAATATAAATTTACAGATTTAAGAAGATCAATGAACATCGAGTTAGATGATTACAAAGAAAACATCAGGCATGTCATAGATGCTGAAATCCAAAGGAAAAATCTTAAAAGCAGGAAAAGAAAACTGAAATTACACAAGGACATGTATGACAAAGGACTTAATCAAAAATAATGAAGGTGAAAAGGTACTTCCTTAAAACTTCCAGTTATAAAATGAGCAAGTGCTGGGAACCTAATATACAGCATGATGAGTTTAGTTAACAATGTATTACATACTTGGAAATTGCTAACAGAACAGATCTTAAGTATTCTCACTACAAAATAAATGTAGATGAAGGATGTGTTAACTAATCTTATTGTGGTACTCATTTAGCAATACATATATATATCAAGTCATTATATTATGCACTTTACAGTATTATGTCAGTTATATATCAATTAGCCTGAGGAGATAATCAAAGAAAATGTGAGGATGGAAGCAGAGAAAGACGGAGGTAAGATGGTGGAGGAGTAGGGAGCTATATATGGACCACTCCCTTGAATTGAGCTGGATATCTACCAAACCATCCTGAACACCCAGGAGATTAGCGTGAGATTGGTGGCTTCTGACTGCTCCGGATTTTCCCAGGGTGCATCTTGCCTGGGTCATGGTTGATATTTTGGACTCTGTTCATTCACTCAACCATCCCTCAACAGAATGACTAGCAGGACGAACTCCAGAGAAAGAAAAGAACCAGAGACAATGGCCTCTGCCACAGACCTGCAGGATATGGATATAAGGAAGATGTCAGAAAAAGATTTGAGTAACATTTATAAAGATGCTATTAAGGTTTGAGAAAAATATTAATAACAGCATAGAATCTCTAAGGGCACAATGCAAAGCTAGTGTCGCTGAAGTTAAAAACACTCTGAAGGAGATGCAGTCTAACCTAGACACCTCTGCATGCCAGGGTAAATAAGAAAGAAAAACAAATTAGTGATCTAGAAGATAAACTGATAGACAGGAAGTCAAGAAGGATATGGATAAACAAATACAAGTTCATGAGATCAGACCTAGAGAGATCAATGATGCCATGAAACGTTCCAAAGAAAAATTATTGGGATCCCTGAGGGGGTGGAGAGACAGAAAGGACTAGAATACATACTTGAGCATATCATAACTGAGAACTTCTCTAACCTAGAGAATGAGACAAGCATCCATGTCCAAGAGGCAGAGAGGACCCCTCCCAAGATAAATAAAAATAGACCAATGCCACGGTATATAATAGTAAAACTTGGTAATCTTAGAGCCAAGGCAGTATCCTGAGGGCATCCAGGGGGAAAGATGCTATGGTGTTGGCTTTGAAGATGAAGAAAAAAGGAATGAGCCAAACAATTCAAACAACCTCTAAAATATGGAAAAGCAAGGAATTGATTCTCCTCTCAAATCTTCAGAAGGGATAAAGCCCTGCAGATACACTGATTTTACCCCAGTGAAACCTATTTTGGACTTCTGACCTCTGGAACTGAATGATAAGCTACTAAAATCATCACTATCACCAAATAGCAGAGCAATAACTTTAAAGTGATAAAAGAAAAATCTGTCAATCTAGAATTTCACATCTACTGAAAACGTCCTTCAAAAAATAAAGAAAAAATAAACACTAAGAGAATCTGCCATTAGACCTACACTATAAAAATGCTACAGAAAGTTATTCTGGCTCAATGAAAAGCAGAATATACTGAATGCTGGATATTAAGAGAAAAAAGTTTCAAAAAAGTAAACAGTAAATGTTAAAATCTATTTTTCCTCTTATTACCATATTGTTTTGGGGAGGGGCGGGAAGGGCAGGTGGAAAGGGAGAGAATCTTAAGCAGACTCCACACCCAGTGCTGAGCCCGACACGGGACTCGATCTCACGACCCTGAGATCATCATATGACCTGAACCAAAATCAAGAGTTAGATGCTTAACTGACTGAGGCAGCCAGGTACCTTACTCTTAATTTCTTTCAAAGTACTTAGAACTGTTTTTGTTTAAAGCAAAAATAATATTGTACTGTAAGTTTACATGGTTGTAGATATAACATATAATTATAACATAAATCATAGATCACTTTGGCAAGAACTGATATTTTGATATTTGGAGTCTTCAAATCCAAGACAAATGTCTCCATTTATATCATGTTTTTAAATTTCTCTTAACAACTTATTTTCAATATACAGGTCTTAAGGATGGTTTATTAAATTTATTTCGTATTATTTGGGGGGTTTTCTGATATATTATAAATTGAATCAATTATTTAAACTTTATTTTCCAATAGTTTACTGTTACTAAATAAAAAGAATTGATTTCTGTACATTAACTTTGTATCTTATGATCTTGCTAAATTCACTCATTTGTCAAAGTAATTGTTATTTAGAATTTTTCTGGGAAAACAATCATCTTGTCTAATACAAAGAATTTTCTTCGATCCTTTTATTTGCTTATTATGCCTGTTACGTTATTTTTCTTCCCTTACTAAACTAGCTTGTTAATGATATACATACTAACAGGCTTGGGAGAAAATGTACTAAAGTCTATAACTTGCTTTGAAATGGCAAAAACGTAATGGGACTGAAAGAGGAGGGAGGGATAGATACATGATAAAGCAAATAAATTTCACTGTATTTTATGAATGCTCACTGTCAATTTTTTTTTCAGTTTTCTGTATGTTAGAAACTTTAATAATAAGATATTAGGAAAATCACAATCAAAGCAAGGATCTACTTTTGAGAGGACTGAAAATACAAGAGAGAGAAAGGACAGATGTCAGGTTTTGAGAGACAGGCTAAAATTGATGAAGATTAGGCTTAAAAGGAGATGAGCAGCTTCTCTTTATATCCAGGAATACAAATACATATAGAGTATACAGGATGTCTACAGATGAACATATAACAATATAGAATGCATACACATTTGGTGTTGTTAGCTAGCTGATAAAGAGCTAAGTTTTGAATGAGACACTGTGGAGAAGTAATTAGAAAATTGGGCAGTATCAGAGGCCTGTTTCTTGGTTGGTGGCTTTGAATTTATTAGAGTGGAGCCTGTGCTCAGCTGCCTGGATCATTTCCTTACTTGCAAAACAGTCTAACAATGCCTAGCTCTGAGACTGTTAGGAGAGCTAAATGAGAGGATGCCTGTGAAAAACCTAGTACAGTACACCTTGCACAAAGGTACTTCATTATCCTGGAAAGGCTGTGTGGAGTTCTCTGCGTGCTTACTAGTAGGCATTATTTTGTATGGCTGCTCTTCAGGAAGTTGCCGAAGTTTCTTAGGCTGCTGTATTAAAGAGACAGTAACTTCAGTAGGCAATCAGCTAGCTAATCAAGAGCTGCAATAGGCACAGACAGTACCAAGCCACCAAAGTACCATATAATGTTCATAACCAGTGTTAGGCCGCAATTTAGACATGAGCTAAGGTTTATAGGGACCACTATTTTCACAAAGCTACTGAAAGGTAAGTCATTTAAGTTTTGCACACCCCAATCAAACTGATAAAAAGTATCTTGTGATAATTTCTGTGGTAATCCAAATTTCCACAGAAATTATAAACAGGAAAGAAACCAAGGCAAATAGCTAGTGAAATCTATTTCATCAATTTGAAATATATGAAATGATTATGTTTTTCTCAAGAACTAGGTATAAGGAAAGTTGCTGCCAAGAGCTGACTTTTTACTTTTTAAGAATTGTGTTTCACAATTTGGAGGGCTATAATTTGGGACTAACACTTAAATTCCTATTACTCCGCTCTGATATATCTGGATGTAAAACAGAACTTCATAAAAACCACAGCAAGACTTTTTGTTGTGATGTGTATCGCACAATTTCGAATCTTAGGAACAAAATTTTAATTTATATTATAAAAACATAAAATGAGAGTGCTATCAGCCATCATTGCAGCTAAAGACCTCCCCTCCCTACTTTTGTCACTCACCCACAACAATACTTCGGCTGCTATGGGCAGAAATGCCTTTGAGAAAGCTGTGGGGTTCAGCCACATATGTCGAGGCAGATGACTCCTCCTAGAGGAGTCATACACCTCTGCATGGAGTAATAGACAGTGCTTGGTACGTTGACCCTGCAGTGGTCTATAAACTGGCTCTAGGCCCTCTCCAATCAAACAGTTCCCTGGAGAACACTGGAAAACATTAACTTAAGACAATCACTTAAAGAGAAGAGAACCTTTGTGGAAGTCCAGATTTCCAAGAAGTTCTAGCACTCCACTGGTGGAAAAAAAAAATACAAGTTTCAATGCATTATAGTGGTAATAGTAACAGTTTGGCTTTATACAGTCATCCACTCCCCACAAAATCACAACTCTGGGCCAAAAGGACACCTTCCTTCAGCACAGTTTTCCCATAGGGGAAAGGAAGAGCATGTGAGTGAACACCTGGCTTCACCAGCTGTACCCGATGCTGCCAAAGAGGCTCCTTTCTCTATTGCCCCATGAGAGTACAGAATCATGAGCTACTTGACTAGGGGGCAGGAAGAGATGAAGAGAGTTGAAAATACAACTCCTGGAGGATAATAAGGGACTCAGATCCTACCTGCATCAGATTCCATCAAAAATCTTCCTGTGAGCTGCTGGGAACACTTCACTTGTGGATCACCCCAACTGGCCCAACAGAAACTCCCACCACTCTGTGTACCTCAATACAAATCTCCCTATCCTGTGGCCACCTATTTGTGCTCCCAATGGTGGCACCTAGAGTGAACTTTGGAAGGGGATAGTGAACATCCACTTAAGTTGACCAAATCTGCAGGCCATTGAGAGACCATAAATTTGGACTTTAGCATTACCTTTGGGAAACAAAAGGGAAATTGTCAGCACTTGGCCTGCTTCATTGTAAGATGCAGAAAAGGCTTAAAGCTTAAGAACTCTGCCATTGGAGGGGGCAAGAAGTAATAGTTGAACCCAAAAGGGATCTGGGATAGCTTCAGAATCTGTATCAGGGCTGATGGAAGGTCTCTCTCCCAAAAGCAGTTAGTGAAGCCCAGAGGAGAAGACTGCTACTTCAGAAGTGAAGAAAGTAATGCAAAACTTCAAAGAACTTGAAAAATCAAGGTAACATGATTCCACCAAAGGATCACAATCATCTTCTGGTAACAAAACCAAAGACAAACAGATTTGTGATTTACCCAATAAAGAATTTAGACAACCTAGAAAAAATGGATAAATTCCTAGAAACATACAATCTATCAAGAACGAATCATGATTGAAATGAAAAATCTGGACAGACCAATTATTAGTAAGAGGATTTAACTGGCAATTTAAAAACCATTAACAATTAAAAGTTTAGGACCAAAGGCTTCACTGGTGAATTCCATCAAACATTCAAAGAATGAATACCAATATTTCTCAAACTCTTCCAAAAAATTAAAGAGGAGGTAACTCTTCCAAATTCATTTTTGAGGCAAGCATTACTCTGATTTCAAAAACAGACAAAGATATCACAAGAACAGAAAACTATAGGCCAATATCCCTAATGAACACAGATGTAAAAATCCTCAATAAACTATTAGCAAAAAACATTTAAAGTGCATAAAAAGTGCATCATACATCATAATCAAGTAGGATTTATTCCAGGGATACAAGGATGGTACAAAATCTGCAAATCAATGTGATACATCACATTACTAAAATAAAGGAATAAAAATCATATGATCATCTCAATAGATTCAGAAAAAAACATTTCACAAAATTCAACACCCATTTATAATTATAAACTCCTAACAAAGTGGGTAGAGAGGGGAAGTACTTCAACATAAGGGTCATCTATGACAAACCCAGAGCTAATGCCATGCTTTTTTTCAAGCTGAAAACCTTTTCTCTAAGACTGGGAGCAAGACAAGGATGCCCACTCTTGCCACTCAATACTCAAGATGGTATTGGAAATCCTAGTCAGAGCAATTAGGCAAGAAAAAAGCAAAGAGCATCCAAACTGGAAAGAACAAAAGAAAACTGTCACTGTCTACAGATAACCTGATATTATATATATAAAACCCTAAAGACTCCATCAAAAAAGTGTTAAAACTAGTTCAGGGAAGTTTCAGGATTCAAAATCAAGACACAAAAATCTGCTGCGTTTCAATACACTTATGACAAACTACCAGAAAGAGAAATAAAGAAAATAATCTCTTTACAATTATATCAAAAGAATAAAATAACCAGGAATAAATTTAACCAAGAGGTTAAAGACCTGTATACTGAAAACTACATTAACGAAAGAAATTAAAGATACAAATACAAAAGAAAACCCATGCTTATAAATTTAAAGAATACTGTTAAAATGTCCATACTACCCAAAGAAATCTATAGATTCAATGCAATTGCTATCAAAATTCCAGTGGCATTTTTCACAGAAATAAACAGTCCTAAAATTTGTATAGAACCACAAAATAACCCCAAATAGCTAAAGAAATTTTCAGAATGAAGAATAAAGCTAGAAGCATTGTGCTCCCTGGTTTCAAACTATATCACAAAGTTATAGTAAATAAAACAATATGGTATTGGCATAAAAACAGACACATAGATCAATGAGACAGAACAGAGAGCCCAGAAATAATCCCATGTATATATGGTCAATTAATTTGAGAAAGGAGCCAAGACTATACAATGGAGAAAGGACAGTCTCTTCAATAAATGGTTTTGTGAAAACTGGACAGTCACATGCAAAAATAATGAAATTCAACCACTACCTTATGCCACACATAAAAATTAACTCAAAATGGATTAAAGATTTGAACATAGACGAGATATTATAAATCAACTCGTAGAAGAAAATACAAGTAGAAACATCCTTGACACAGATCTTGAGTCTGACACCAAAAGCAAAAGCAACAAAAGCAAAGTATGTGGATCTACATTAAACTAAAAAGCTTCTGCACAGCCATGGAAATCATCAATACAATGAAAAGGTAGCCTACTGAATAGAAGAAAATATTTGCAGACCATATATATCTCATATATCCAAAATTCAAAGTACATACCCAAATATCCAAAATAAAGCACTCATACAACTCATGAGCAAAAAAAGAAAACAATCTAAATAAAAAATAAGCAGATCTGAATAAACATTTTTCTAAAGAAGACATACAGATAGCTAACATGCACATGAAAAGATGCTCAACAGCATTACTTATCAGGAAAATGCCAACCAAACCACAATGAGCTATCAGCTCATACTTGTTAGAATGCATGTTATCAAAGAGACAAGAAATTGGGGTGCCTGGGTGACTCAGTGGGTTAAAGCCTCTGTCTTCGGCTCAGGTCATGATCTCAGGATCCTGGGATTGAACCCTGCATCAGGCTCTCTGCTCAGCAGGGAGCCTGCTTTCTCCTCTCTCTCTGCCTACCTATGATCTATCTCTCTGTCAAATAAATAAATAAATAAAATCTTAAAAAAAAAAAAAAAGAGAGAGAGACAAGAAATAACAGTTTTGGTGAGGATATGGAGAAAGGAAACCCTTCCACGCTATTGGTAGGAATGTAAATTGGTACAGCCACTATGGAAAATAGCATGAAGATTCCTCAAAAAATTAAAAGAACTATCAATCCCACTTGCGTATATATCGAAAGGGAACCAAATGGGATATCAGAGAGACATATGCACTCCCATGTTCATTGTGGCATTATTCAGAATAGCCAAGACACGAAAGTAACCTAAGTGTCCCTCAACAGATAAATGAATAAAGATGTGATATATATTTTTTTAATGGAATTATTATTCAGCGACGAAAAAGAAGTAAATACTGTCATTGTGACAATATGGCTGGGCCTTGAGGGTATTACCTTAGTGAAAAAAGACAAAGACACATATTGTATTATCACTTGTGTGGAATTTTAAAAAGCCAAACTCTTAGAGACAGATGGTAAAATTATGGTTATCAGGGACTAAGAAGTGGTGAAATGAGAAGATATTGGTCCAAGAGTATGAACTTCAGATTTTAAAACGAGTAAGTTCTGGGGATCTAATGTGCAGGATGGTAATAATAAATAATACTGTATTATATATTTGAAAGTTGCTGAGATCGTATGTTCTCACTGTAAAAAGGAAAAAGTAATTTCATGATGTGACGGAGGTATTAGTTAAAGCTCTGGTGATATCATTTGGCAATTATGTGTGTCATATCAACACATTTTATAACATACTGACACAATGTTGTATCTTAATACCTGGGGGGAAAAGTACATAAATCATAGTTTTTAAAAACTGTGTAAGATTCACAGAAACCAGGGCTTTCAAGTTAAAGTCCTTAATTCAAGACTTTTACTACCAATTATGAAAGAGTAACTGATACTAGAATTGCCCTCCCATTGTAAACGAGACAAAATATATATAGCAACTCCATAATGGACATTGGACAGCAGGCAGCCCTCCCATTGTAAACTAGACAAAATATATATAGCAACTCTATAATGGACATTGGACAGCAGGCAGTACAAGACTGTGATGCATAAGAGAAAAGAAACCAATGATGTAAACTCTAAAATCACCTATAAGTTTTGCCTAGAGGCATTTTCTGGCAGATAGAAAGGGTAAATCCAGGCAGACAATTGTAATGACAATGAGCTGGAAAAGAGCAGAATTCAGAGGCTGTAGCGGCTGAATATGCAAGCAGAGATCTGGAAAGAAGAGTCATACAGAAAAAGCATACAAAAATCTGCATAAGGATTTTCTTGCATCTTTGGCTGATTACTAAGCCACATATGCATTGGGTATGACTCCACAACGCCAGACCAAAAAAACAAAAAACAAAAACAACAACAAAAAAACTACTAGGAAAAGATCTGTTGGAAACTATAAGCTGAAAAATAACCAGAGCTCATACAGGGCTGGATGACATTTGATTTCTAGTGATTCAGGAAATAGGCACCTGTGATTTCCAGGGCATTTAGAAGAATACCACAAAAATCATGCCTCGGTTGTAAAGCTCAACTAGGGATAAAAACTACTCTAAGAAAGGGTGAAAAACAAGCAGCAAAAGGGATCAAGCTGCTAATCAAATAACTGCTGCTAAAACAAAGTTCAATACTGTCTAGGGGTGGCTCAATTTGTTGAGTGTCAGGCTCTTGGTTTTGGCTCAGGTCATGATCTCAGGGTCATGAGATTGAGTCTCATCTGTGGCTCCACGCTCTGTGTGGGATTCTCGCTCTTCCTCTCCCTTCACCCCACCCCCATGCTTACTTACACACTCTAATAAACAAATGAAATATTTTTTTAAAAAATCCCTCTTTAGGGGTGCCTGGGAGCCTCAGTTAAGTGTCTGCCTTCAGCTTAGGTTATGATCCCAGGGTCCTGGGATCGAGCCCCATGTGGGGCTCTCCGCTCAGCAGAGAGTCTGCTTCTCCCTCTGCCCCACTTCCCACTAGTGCTCTCTCTCCAATAAATGAAAACTAAAAAAACAAAAAACAAAAAACAAAAAAAAACTCTTTAAAGACAACTGAATTCATTCAAAAATACAACTTTGCAATGTAATATTCAAAATAGCCAGCATCCAATAAAAATTCACACACATACAAAAAGGCAGAATATCTGGCCTATCATCAGGAAAAATTATCAGTCAACAGAAACATATCTAGAAATGACCGATATGATGGAATTATCAAAGACTTCAAAGGGTTATTATTTATATATTTAAGAAATTTTTTAAAAATCATGAACAGAATGAGAAATGTAAAATATAAAAAAGAACCAAATGAAGCTTAACTTCCAGAATGGAGAAATTCATTATTTAAAATGACAATTTCATTGCATGATCTTAAAAGCAGGTTAAACTGTGCAAAAGATTAGTGAACTTGAAGGCAACAGAACCTATTCAAACTGAAGAATGGTGAGAAAAGGCCTGAAAAAAAAGAGATTCTATAGGACACTATCACAAAGTCAGAGATATAAAACTCAAGTCTGAGAGGAAAGGAAGAAAAATATCTGAAGAAAACAGCTAAATTTTCCTAAACTTGATAAAATACATATACCCACAAATCAAAGAATCACAACAAATATGAAGCAATATAAACAGGAAAATATTAAGAAAAATAGTGTATAGACACATCTTAATGATTTTATTTATTTAAGACAGCACAAGAGCAAGCAGGGGAAGAGCAGACAGAGACAAGCAGACTCTGCACTGAGCACTGAGCCCCATGCAGGGCTCAATCCACAACCCTGAAATCATGATCTAAGCCAAAATGAAGAGTCAGATACTTGACTGACTAGGCCACCCACGGGCCCTTAACACATCTTATTCAGCTTCTCAGCAGAAATAACAGAAGGTAGTAGAATAAAATATTTAAAGCACTGTGGGGAAAAAAATGTACGTAAAATCAACCAAATTCTATAAATGAAGACAAAAGATACATTCCAGATAAACAAAACTGAGAATTCATTACTAGCAGACCTTAACTACGATTAGGTCTACCATGTAAACTCTCAGCAAAAACAAGCTGGAGAGGCTATCTTAATATTAGATAAAACAGGCAAGAAGTATTATCAGAAATAAAGAGGCACATTTCATAAAGGCAAAGGTGTCAATTCATCAGCAAGATATGATCATCTTTAATATGTTTGCATCTAATAATGAGCTTCAAAATGCATGAGGTAAAACCCAAAAGAACGTAATTAGACAAATCCATAATTATGGCTGGAGATTCCAGTATTCCTTTCAGAAAATTAACAAAAATAAAGAAGACCTGGAAATGTATCCAGAAAATCTTAATTATTTAGAAATTAACACACGTCCAATAATTCAATCAAAAAAAATCACAGGTGAAATTAAACAATAATGTAAACTAATGGAAATCAACATACAAGATATCAAAGTCTGTAAAGGAAGCTAGACCAGTATGCAGAGTGAAAATTTTAGTTTTAAATGATAATTAGAAAAAAAATGTTCTAAAATCATTGATCTAATTTCCATGTTAAGATTCTGGAAAAATGGGGCGCCTGGGTGGCTCAGTTGGTTAAGCGACTGCCTTTGGCTCAGGTCATGATCCCAGAGACCCGGGATCAAGTCCCACATCAGACTCCCTGCTCGGCGGGAAGCCTGCTTCTCCCTCTCTCACTCCCCCTGCTTGTGGTTCCCTCTCTGGCTGTGTTTCTCTCTGTCAAATAAAATCTTTAAAAAAAAAAAAAAGATTCTGGAAAAATAAGAGCAAACTAAATCAAAAGTAGGAGGATGAGATTAGGATAAAAAGGTAATCAGTAAAATATAAAACAATACAGAAAATCAACAAAACCAATTTTATAGGAACAACTAGAACTCTCCTATTTTGTTGGTAGTAATATAAAATACAACCTCACTGGGAAGCCTGTTTGGCAACTTCTTAAAAGTTGAACTTACACCTATCTCCTGTCCAGTCATTCTATTCCTACACATTTACTCAAGACAATGAAAATAGTATGCCTACAAAAAGACTTATACAACAATATTCAGAGCAAGTTTGTTGATAATAATCAAAACCTGGATACCCAAAGGTCCATCAATAAGTAAATAGGTTTAGAACATATACAAACATTACTGGTCAATAAAAATTCAAATCAGTGAAACATTAAGTTTCAACAATATACAGAAATCTCAATTATATTTCTGAGACAAGCCTGACAAAAATACAGTATTTGACTCTACATTCTTGAAGAGGCAAAACTAACCTATAATGACAGCAAGCAGATCAGTGGTCACTCAGGCCAGGGTAAGGGTAGACTGACTGTAAAGGAATGTGTAAGAAACTTTTTAGGGTGATGAAATCTGTATCCTGATTGGGATGGTGGCTACTCTGAATGTTTGTCAAAAATCAGACTTTAAATTGGGTATGTTTTAATATATAAATTATACTTCATTTCTCTAAATCTCAGCCTCTTTATTTTTATAGAAAAAGATAGTATCTACTTCCTAGAGATGTAAGGTTATAATACATAAAGTTCCCAATGCAACGCCTACCATATGTAAGCACTGCATTCTCCATTAATTCTCCACCTGAACACTTCCTGTTTATAAGGAGCTCTCAAGTTTGCCATACAATTATGATAGCCACTATTAGAAAGTTGTTCTTTACCTCCAGCTGTTTCTCTTTAATCTACACCCATTGATCCTAAGTATACATTCTCTAGAGCAGTGGTTCTCAAACTTAAGTGTACATGAGAATTCCCTGAAGAGGTGGTACAACACAAAGACTGCTGAGGCCCATTCCCATAGTTGCTGATTCAGTAGGTGTGGAATGAAAATTCAGAGTTTGTGTTTCTTAGTTCCCAGGTGATGCTTTGGCTGGTCCAGGGATTCTACTCTGAGAAGTACTGCTCTAGAGATACACAAATTATAAGACCACTTATGCTTCTAAGTGCATTGTTCTAAACATTAAAAGACAGTCACCCCCTGCAACTACACTACTGGGCATTTACCCCAAAGATACAGATGTAGTGAAAAGAAGGGCCATATGTACCCCAATGTTCATCCCAGCAATGGCCACAATCACCAAACTGTGGAAAAAGAGCCAAGGTGCCCATCAACAGATGAATGGATAAAGAAGATGTGGTACATATATACAATGGAATACTATGCCTCCATCAGAAAGGATGAATATCCAGCTTTTGTAGCAACATGGACTGGACTAGAAGAGATTATGCTGAGTGAAATAAGCCAAGAAGAGAAAGTCAAGTATCGCATGGTTTCAATTACTTGCGGTGCATGAGGGGTAAACTTGAGGACAGTGGGAGAAGGAAAGTAAATGGGAACTAGGGTAATCTAGGGAGGGAAACGAAACAACAAAGACTTTGGACACAGAAACAAACTGAGGGACTTGCAGGGAGGGGGCTGGAGGGATGGGAGAGCCTGGTGGTGGGTACTGGGGACACCTAAAGTGTGGAGCACTGGGTGTGGGGAATGGGGAATGAATCTTGGAACACTGGGAAAAAAAAAAATGTAAGTAACAAAAAAAAAAAAGACAGTCATATTTTTACTTTTCTTTTTTCTAAATTATAACATTCTTAGCTCTCCCAAATCTCACTTTCCCAGTTCTTCTATTACAATGTCAGTATATCCTTCCTGACATATAAGCCTCTCAATGACTGTGACTGCCTACTGGGGCCTAACTAGTACCACCAAAATAAACACACACAGACTCTCTTGACCTTAACAGTTTCCATAAGCCTCAAATTGTTTTAGGCTTTTTTGTATGTGTGCAGCTTTATCTGTCAATTAAACACTGGTTGATTTTTTTTTTTTTTTATTGCTAACTGCTAGAAGATTCGGTCTCCCTGTTACCCTTAGAGAAGTAATTTACCTTATTTAATAAATTTAAAATCTATTATTTCACCGTGTTGGTTTATAGAGTCATGCTTCTGTTGCCCCAAATTAAAGAAACTATTCAGAGCCTGTCATACAAATCTGTCAAGAAAATTCTTTGTTCCACAAACAAAATTTCTAATGAAAAAATGTTTCAAAGGATAGATCGATGATAGAAAAATACACTTGTTCAAAGAGTAATTTCTATACTAATATACCATTGCTGTGAACCACATGACACATGTTCTTCAGGAACCTCAAGCATTTAATGAAAACATGCATACTTCTTAGTAGCCAAATACCAAATTTGAATCATACTAAAATAAAAGTTGGATTTCCAGTTTCAATAGAAGTGGTTCCAACAATTTTCTTCATACTCATGCTATTATATTTCAAAATCAACCTTTATATTTCCTGCAGAAATACAGTTCTTGATTGAAGGAAAATATGATTACACATAATGACCTGCCAAGCAAAGAGTTACATGCCTGTGGCCAAAAATGGTCCCTTGGAAGATAGAAAATAATCTCTGCTTTGCATGTGGTAAATTTCTTCCAACAGATGAAGGAATGAATGGCAAATGAGAGTCCCAGCATTGCATACTTGGATAGTAATTTTGAAAGTATATAAAAATGATGTTTCTAGACTCTAAAGTTTCAAGTTGTGTCCTTTCAATATACTTCTTTAGTATAAAGAAGCAATTATTTAACTTAAGATTATAATGAATATTCAGAGGAATTACAAAAAAACCACAAATAAGACATGATTAAGTACAATTAGTTTATTTTACCTGCAGCTCCTCCAATATAAACTGAACGTAAATGCTGATACTCAGAAATATTAGGAAGAATTAAGATGTCAAAACATCATGCCATCCAATCCATCCTCCATGAACTTCTTATAAAGTGCCATAAATTTGGCCACAAATGCTTCCAAGTGGTAAATGGCTTTGCTACCGAGCTGTAGACGGTGTTCATAGTAAGCAGCCATCTGGGCCACTTCCCCTTTCAGTTGTCCATCACAATTATGTAAAAGTTCTGAGAGAAGGCCCTGAAAAAAGAGAACTAGTAATTAAAAAGTAATCATTAAATAAACAAACAATGACAAACAAGCCTTCCAAAAATCTTTAATTCTTTTATATGGAATGGCAGTATTCATCCAAAAACAAAAAGTATATACTTTTTATTATGTAAAAACGTGGCAGTCGTCAACCGTACTCCAAATGCCAAACTGAGGGTACAGAGATATAAGTACAAAGATAATTACTGCAGCATTATTAGTTATAATAATAATCTGTAGACAACCTGAAGCTCCACCAACAGGGTCATATTCAAAAACCTATGCCACAGTCCTACAATGAAATTCCACTCATCCTGTAGGTTAAAACAAAGCCACACAGTCATGAAATATCGTCCATGCTACACTGTCAAATAAAAAAACACAGTGCAGAACACAGTGAAGTTCTTGTGCAAGTACACATACACAGCCATACATATGGTCTTATTTCTCTGTGACTAAAATATGTCTGTTGAAAATGCTCAGCGTTGTGGAAATGGAAGGGTAGACCTTCCCTTTCGTCTTTTAACTTGAGTATAATTTTAATTGTTTCATGTAAGTATTACCATGTAATTATAACAAATACAAACAAAAACCCTTCATTCTCTAACACCCAAGTCAATCAACACAGCTGGCTAGGTAGCTAAAAGACCAAACCTAAAGCTGTGCCTCTCAATATACTACTTAGTCCAGACTCTGCCAAATTCCTTAATGTCATTCCGGTGTCCACTACACATCGTTGTCTGAAATACAGCGGACTCCTTAAACAACAAGACTTTGTATTGTGAGGGTCCACTTCCAAGAGCATTTTTTTGATAAGTACAATACTATAAACGTATTTTCCTTATGATTTCCTTAGTAAGATTTCTTTTCTCTAGCTTACATTATAATACAGTATTTAATATATACATATAATGTGTTAATTAACTGTTTATATTATCAGTAAGGCCACTGGTCAACAGCAGACTATTAGTAGTTAAATTTGAGTGTAGTTAAAAATACTATGCATTTTTCAACTATGCAGGGGGTCGGACCTTAATCCCCCCAAAAGGTTCAAGTGTCATCTGTACTTGTTCTCATCTGTTTACAAGCTTCTCTTCTTTTAATCCTCCAAGTCTCAGTTTAAACATGCCTTCCTCATAGAAGCTATCACTGACTTTCCACAGCCCAACTTCCATTACTATCATTTCACCTTGTTACTTCCTTTTAGCAGTTACAACATTCTGAAATCCTTCTGCTTCTTGTTTCCCATTTCACTGCACTAAAATACAAATTGTCTGAAAGCAGGCCCTCCCAGTCCTTTTCAACACTGCCTTAATGGTGTCTGACACAAGGAGAGGCTCAATATCGAATTATTATGAGCTAGATTGAAAGAAATGACAATGTGTCTTAATAAAGCAAAAGTCCTGTGATCACATACCCAAAGTCCAAATTTTATATTATAAATGGTTCAAAATCTGAAATCAGATTACCTTCATTATTATTTCAGGAGGAATACAATGAGTTAGAAGCTCATAAAGTCTTCCACGAACTTCAAGGAGCCTATATAAAACAAGATAATTAATATTTTACAATGAAAATAAAACACATTTTTTTTCAAGTTCCTACTGTGCTGTTTTACTTTATGAGTTAAACAAACAATCCAATACAGACATTTTCTTAAATGGCTTATCATTCTTAGGATACACATTTAAGCTTTTCCTAACTTCAGTTAATTTTTCTAAAAACGTTCGGAACTCTTTTAAGGTCAGATATTTATATCCAGACATGTAGAAAATGGTCATGAGAAGATTAAACAACCACTAATGATACAAGTAAAAAAAAAAAGAATATAAGCAAGATATGCAATAAATGTTACTATCTCAACTGCTAAGTAAAAAAGCAGTGTGGCGGGGAAACAAAGCTGTCCTGTCACAGGAAAGGGCAGTGCAAGAGGTCACAGATTAAGCACTGAATGAGGCTGCCTAAGTGAACTGAACATTCCAACCTCTGAGCTCTTAATTCTAGGCCCTTCTTAAAATAGTTTCAGGAGAGAAAAGCATAAAGGAGGGAAATATCCATAGACATTTTAAAACAGGAAAAAAAAAGTAACAAGTAAAACTGTAAATATACACAATTATCTTTATCTCCCTATATATACTTAGTACCCCAATGGAAAATACTGTTTTGAACCTTTACTAAAACAGTATCACAGATGTTACATATTTCAGATCAGTCAGTGAAGTGATACCTCAAGACTTCTTAAAAGTGGAGGTTCAGATCCTTTTCCAAGGATAAGAGAAGGAAGCTGTGCCACTAGGATCTTCTGAGCCCCTGCTATGTGCAAGACACTGTAACAAATAATTTGATTTAGCCCTCACACTAGCTCTGAGTGGGGCACTATCTCCACTTTTTTTAAATGAAAATACTAAGGCTCAGATAGATTAAGTAACCTCACAAAGTTGACTACAGCAGTACCATGATTTAAGAACAGATGTGCCTTACTACAAAATCCATACCCTTCCATTGTCTATCAAAACATTTATTAAACTCCTTCCTCTGTAAGAGGCTCACTACAGTATGCTATTTAGATCTCACAACACCACACTTTTACTGAAAAGAACTTAAGTTCAGAGAGGGTAAGCATCCATTAAAACTCATATAATTGAGGCAGAGTTTTAATTCAAGTCTGGTTCTAAAGCCCTTGATCCTTCTTGGCCATGGTAATAGAAGTCCAAAAAAAAAAAAAAAAAAAAGCAACCCTGATTATTAAAAAGTAAGAAACAGACACAAATGACAGCTGGTATGAAATTATTTTAACAATTATGCATAGTTTATTTCTGAAGAATTAAATCAGAATATATTTCCTTTTACAAGTGTGCTATAATTACACTGTGTTCATCTCATGCATGCTACATGCATCTTGCTTCACCTTTCATTTCTAGTATGACTTAGTTTCTTAAAAATAGATATATTCTACATTTTCTTTGTATTATTATTTCTTGAGGATTCCAAATGATAAAGAATGCAAATTCTTCTGTCAGAGAAACATGGTATAATACAAATCTCTGATTTTTAACTGAGTATCTGTGAATAAGCAACAATCTCCCAAAACAGCAGTTTTCTTATCTATAAAATAAAGATGATATAATAGTTTTCTTCATAGGACTGTTCTGTAATTTAAATGAGATGTCACAGTGTAAAACCACCATACTAATTGCTTGCTAAATATTAGCTGCCATCCAAATTAGAAAATTATGACTCTTCCAAAAACAAATCAGACAAGAATCAAGACTAAGGGGTCAAAAATAATAAACAGTCATTTGGTAATGTGTGCACCAACAATCAGAATGATACCAACCCTCCCGGTATTTCTCGTCAATTTGGATGCTTTTTGGAATTGAAATTTCTTTTTATGTAAAACAATGGAATCAGTTCCCACAACTGTTAGTCTACACAAGAAATAACAGCACCTCCTCTTAAACAAATTTGAGAGCCTCCCAAAGTTGCATGCAAAATTGGAAGAGGTAGCAGCAGCTAGAAGAATTAAGCAAAGCAATAATCAACTAAAGTCTTAAAAACATAACTAGCAATTGTCAAATATTACATCTTGTACCAAGCTCTCATAACATTAGAAAAGTTCTACAATTACTCCACCAAGTTTTCTTCCTTAAGAGAGTAAGCATCCATTAAAACTCATATAATTGAGGCAGAGTTTTAATTCAAGTCGGTTCTAAAGCCCTTGAGCCTTCTTGGCCATGGTAATAGAAGTCCAAAAAAAAAAAAAAAAAAAGCAACACTGATTATTAAAAAAGTAATTATTTTAACAATTATGCATAGCTTATTTCTGAAGAATTAAATCAGAATCTATTTCAAAAAAAATCAAAAAACAAGAAAGTCATCTTCAATGGGGAAATATTTTACTAAAGTAAAAGGCTCCTAAAACAGGTTTTATTTGAATTTTATCTCTTTAAAGCTGAGATTACTTAATAGCTTATCAACATTTTACAAAATGGAATGCACATTTTTTCCTAAACTTAAGGTTTCTTTTCTGAAGTGATTACTTATAATGTTTGGCGCCTCTTAAAAAACTATTAAATCCTTCAATTAAAATAACTGAATTATAGGAATTCAAAGCAAACCCTGATGAAATACTAAGTACACACTATGTATGACTATTTACCTCCACTAATCTATTTAAGGAGCCAAGGAGTTCATGTTACAATTCTCTGAAGCATATTTTTAAAAATTAGACTTCATCAGATATATCACCCAAGAGGAGAAACATGGTATACTTTTCTCACGACCATTTTCATACAAACCAAGAGGTTTAAACTTGGGTGGCTGAACTCAGTCCAGTCTGTTCTGATCGTTTTAGATCAACTACCTTCACTTATCTGCAAAGATGGTTTCTCAGTTCTGATAGGCAGTAAGTAAGGGTAGGGGACTGCACACCAAGGAGCCTCAAAAATCTCCAGGCTTCCCAAAGGTAGTAGGCCTTAAGACTGTCACTCTTGCTTTGGAAAGCAGATTGCCCTTCTCAATCAAAGCTATCATGAATCAAACAATTAACAGTTGAAGTACTTTCAGTATGGCCCACTACTAAATAACAGACCCACAAAAGTTAAATAACTGTTCAGCAAAT
The DNA here is from genome assembly GCA_004023965.1 of Spilogale gracilis. Classification (NCBI taxonomy): domain Eukaryota; kingdom Metazoa; phylum Chordata; class Mammalia; order Carnivora; family Mephitidae; genus Spilogale; species Spilogale gracilis. Next base: position 7,162 of record PITA01021673.1, on the reverse strand, counting down.
GTGACACAAAACACTTCCTAAGTACTGGTGGCATATACATAGCATTATTCTTAACAGAACTTATCACCATACATGAACACAGAGCTCTAGTTCTCAAACCATTATCACACAATCTTGCTCTCCACAACCAAAGCCCAAGTATTCCTAGCAGGGTAATAACAACAGTATTTTCATTACGTAAATGAAAATGTTCAAACTCTAAGATGAAGTCACCTGAAGAATCTTAGCTAAAAATCAGCAGAAGTCTGGTGTATTTCTAGGATGTAATGCATCAATCACAAAGTTACATATTATTCTTTTTAATATTAGAAAACCAAGCACATGTTACATACTAATATTAAGTTATCTGAGATTCTGAAAGGAAAACTAAAACTTCCAAGATCTGTTTTAGGTATAAATTCCATATTTACTGTCAATAGCTTAAGGAAAGCCATGAGACTAATACCAGCTATTGTGAACCACTAAATTTCTAAAATTAAATCATATCTTTTCTTTGGAAGTTTAGAATTCAGATACAAGATTCACTGTAATTCTAAATGGCATACTGGTGGTATAAAACAGCTACCCAAAACTCAGATCATCTGTACTATTTCCATGATGAAACTTTTATGGTCATCTTTGACATATTTACCTCTGTGGAGTCTGCTGACTGACAATAGCGTTGACGGTCTCCCTCAGATACACCTCCCAATCTGTTTCAGGGATTTCTTGATCTGCAGTAAAAGGATATCTACGTGATAAAAAAAAATTACACAATAAATTAAATGAAAGCGTGCCTGTGTCCAAAATGTTTCCCCTGATAATTGCCCATTTCACTCACTGCTGCACTCTGCAGGCTTCACACATAAGTAGGGCTTTTCGGAGATTCCTGCAGGACTTCTCTGCAAGTCTATGAGCCAGTTGTGAAGGAAGATTCAAACCCTCCTTCTTGCACACAGTAGATAACACATGACAAATCTACAAACAAAACATTATTAACAAAATTGGGCTATCTGTCAAAGAGCACATGGACAGAATTCTGTTGATAACATCTTTATAGACCCCTGTTATTTTATTTATTTTTGTCACTCCCTATTCTAACTCACATGTTCCTTTAAGCAGAAAGCCAGGGGTCTAGTCTGGCTGTCAGGAACAGGCAGCAACAGGCTCTGCAACCAGAGAAGGACCTGGTTTAAACTCCAAGTCAGCCAGTCAGCTTGGGGGAGCCATGAGGAAGACACACAGAGCCTCGGGTCTTTTAAAAGGACACCACTCACAGGGCTGCCAAATAGAGCTGCACAGGCTGAATGCTGCACAACTCAGGGGTATTATCTGCATGCACTAAGATGGCAACAGTGCCCATAAGAGTGGTGTAACCTGGCAGCCCTGCCTTTTTAACTTCATTAAATTTTAAATATATCAAACTATTTTTAAGTGAAACTTTTAATAAAGGTACTTTACCACTTTGCAACTAACACAAAGTCACAGTCACCTATTATCCCTACTCTGCATAAAATCATCCAAAACCTGTTAATAGCAGGAAAGTTGCTTATTGTGAGAAATTTGCATTTTTATTTATAAGTATTAAGAATGATAAAGGAAAAAAAAACACTATGTTGTTTCAGACTGATTTTGGTCCCCTAACTGGGAACGAGGTACTCTCACATTAATCTCCTTGCAAAATCTATATCCTCCAACCTCAAGTCTTTTCCAAAGCCAATTAAATCAGCTTGAGGTAGAAGACACTAAATAATTAGCCCTTGCTCCGTTTAGTAAAACTCATAATACCTACTTGTTTAAAGTAAAAAAGGACTTAAAGAGACGAACTTCCTAAATACTGATGGCATATACACAGTATTATTCTTAACAAAGCTTACCATCACACTTGCTATATAATGGTATCTGGCATTTACTCCTATATATATTGGTTTATATATCAACTTACAGTTAGCATCCAGGTCATAGATGTTCCTTTATTACTAATAAACTTCACTATGTTTTTACAAAACAAACATGACACGAACGTACATACAGAACTCACAGAATCTGAAATCATTTATGGAAAGTTTCATTTGACTTACATCTTCAATGCTGGGAGCAGGCACACGAACTGCCAAGCACCTACTACGAATAGGTGGTATCACTTTAGATGTAGAATTGCAACACAAGATCAGTCTGCAAGTGGACATATACTTTTCCATGGTTCTGCGCAAGGCATGTTGAGCATCTTTGGTGAGTTTGTCAACTTCTGTCAATAATACCACTAGTCAGGGAGAAATAAAACAAACTTTAACTTGAATATCTATCTCTTTCCCTTCCTCCTCATTATTTAGAGTGAAATCCTAAAAATTAAGTTTGATATACTATTCTTTTCTTTGCCAAGGACATATAAAAGTCACAAGTATGGTAAGAATAATTTATTTTATTTTAAAAAATTCCAATCAAACAAACCTAAGGAACACTAGGCTAAATGACGTTAAGGGTGTTACCTTTTTTGTAGAATTCATTGCAGCATTTATTATATTTATGAACTAAAAATCACCAAGACAGGGAGATACTGTGCTGCATTTCCACAAAATATTTTATCCTGGGAGCACCCTTTTGTGGAACAATTTAAATCTTAGCATTTCTAGAAGAGTACTCTGGAAAATACTGATGAAAGAGACATGGTCAATAAGGAACAAAGATATCGGGTCACATACACAGGAAGACTCCACCTGGCATAATAAAGGATTGGCTTTAAGGTGTTTTAGGAATAATATGTAGGTAAGAACTAAATCCAACTATTGTATTCTTTTTTTTTTAAGATTTTTTTATTTATTTGAGAGAAGGAGAGAGAAAAAGTATATGCACAAGCATGGGGAGGCGGAGAGGGAGAAGCAGACTCCCCACTAAGCAGGGGGGCCAACAAGGGGGTCTATCCCACAACCCCGGGATCATGACCCGAACCAAAGGCAGACGCTTAAGGAACTGAGCCACCCAGGTGCCCTGTATTTTTCATCATATTAAGTTATTTCTAGAAGATGGTGGTGGTAGCAGTGTAGATCTGACTCTCCCCCCATAAAAACTGAGATTCCAAGATCAAAGACTAATCGGTAACATTTCTATCAAAAAAAAGTGACAGGTTTTACCTAAAAACTCCGAATATGAGCAAGTGAGAACAAGGAACTATGTGTGGGAAGATGTGGTGGGGATGTACTAGGTTTTTATAGCCTTGGGTACAGAACCCCAAACCTCCCACAAGAGCACACTGTGAGGTCTACAGCACCTACAGGGTTCAATTTATGGGTCAGAGCAAAGGAACTTGGATGCAACAAGGTTTGACAGAGCAGTAAACTGAAAATAATAAAATGAAGCTCCCTTCCAAGTCAATCCTTCACAATGAGGATAAATTCTGGAGATAGAAATCCAAATGAAACAGAACAGGGAAAACAGAAATAAGGAGATTGATCCCAAAATCCACCAAAGATTGCACCCAAGTTCTATAAACCAACTGATATAAAAATGAGTCCTTGGTAGGCAGAAAACAGCAGCATATTTAAAAAATTAACAATCATGACCAAGTGATCTTTACTCTGGAAATACAAAGCAGTTTCACTAGAAGACCCGATGTAATCTATGATATCAACAGAGCTAAGAAGAAAAATCTTAAAACCTCATTCACGAATGCAGAAGTAGCATTTGAAAAAAACTTAACATACATTTATGTTAGAAACCCTCAAAATATGAATTGATGCTTACTTTCTTATTATGATCAAATAGATACAACTTGGGCCAAAATCCAGCAACTAAATAACTAAAGGGGGAGACTCTAAGGCTCTCCTTCCAGAGCCATGAGAAGGACATCCACTATCTTTAGTCCTATTAAACACTGTATTGGAGGTGCTGGCAAACACAATTAGATGACAGAAAATGTGTAAAGCCATATAAATGGGAAAGAAGTGGAGAAATTCTCTCTACTCACAGAGGATATAAATAAATATATATATGTATATCTGAAAAATCAAAAGAAACAATGGAAAGGCTATTACAAACAATTAAAGAATGTAAAAACAGTAATATATAAATTAAGACACAAACATCAATAACTATCACATACACATACAAAATCTGGAAAATATAAAAGATTCCATTTATAGTGGCAAAAAAATAGATATTTATATCTATAAATACAGATTATATAAATAAATATATATATAGAGAGAGATAGATACACATACATACATATATACATACACACATACATACGGGTAGCTGGGTGGCTCAGTCAGTTAAGCAACCAATCCTTCATTTCGGTTCAGGTCATGATCTCAGGGTGCTGGGATGGAGCCTTGAGAACAGGCTCCACACTGAGGCTCCAAGCTCAGTGGGGAGTCTGCTTAGAGATTTTCTCCCTCTGCCTCTCCCTACATTCACTCTTTTTCTCTCTCTCTCTCAAATAAAGAAAGAAATCAAAAAAATAGATATATGTAAACTTATTCTGAAATGCAGACGAACTAAGGAGGAAAGATAAGAAATAGGCTGAAATATGCACAGGCAATTCACAAAGCAGTAAAATAAGCAATGAATAAAAGAAAAAATTATAACACTAACCAAAGAAAAAACAAAAACACAAACTATTGTCTCCAAACTGACAAAGATTAAAAATAATTAACCACAGTGATGATAAATGTCAGGAAATATTGGACACTCCTCAATACTTCTACATTTCAGATGAAGAATTTGACAAAATATATCAAAAGTATTAAATTCTGGCATTTTTATCATCACAAAATCTTCTATGAGAATGTATACAGATATATGCACATAAGTAATACTGGAAGGTAATGACAAAAATGTTAACGGTAATTATTTCTGGACAGCAAAATCAGAGCTGATTTGCTTCTAAATATTTGATAATGAACATATAACTTTAGTCCTAGGAAGAGTTATTTTTAAATGTTATTTCTTGTTTTAAATGAAGTGTTTTTTCATTATTCATCCACTTCTAAAATAACAAACAGGTGGCACAAATAGTTCTCTTTCCACCAAAATTCAATTCCATTAGGCTATTATGCTCTCATGAGCACAGAGATCATGCCTTTCTTATTCACTTTTATATCCAAAAATACGGGAGCTTAATATTTGCCACAGAACAGGAGGTTAATACAGTATTTGCTAAATAGATGGAATTTGTTTCCCACTACATTTTCTCTTTACTCACTGAGTACAATTTCAGTGTCTGCCTTAAAGGGGCCTTTAGGGGCACCTGGGTGACTCAGTTGTTAAGCATCCGCCTTTGACCTAGGTCATGAACCCAGAGTCCCAGGATGGAGCCCCACATCAGGCTCCCTGCTTGGCAGAAAGTCTGCTTCTCCCTCTCTTACTCCCCCTGCTTGTGTTCCCTCTTTAGCTGTGTTTCTCTCTGTCAAATAAGTAAATCTTAAAAAAAAGGAAAGAAATCTGTTTTTACATACCTTTAAAATCTCTTTGAGAGTTTGTTTCAAGTTGCTGTGATTGTGCCACTGTTTTCAACATCTCTTGAATTACTACCCGGTCACTATTTCCAGCATCACTATACGAAACAAAAATGATAAATATAGATGTAACTATCTAGAAAATATTATGCCTTTATTCTTAAACTATTATTGTAAGAAAAATATTGAAGAGTTTAATTTTAACCAAAATTACTCACACCTCATTATTTTAAAAAAACTTTCAAAGTAAAATATATTAGGGATCATTAAAACACAATATCCTAATATTCAATTACAACTGAAAATAGTAAACATGTAACTTAAAAAGAGCAATAACTAATCCTTAAGTTTCTTAATTACCTGTAGTTACTTAAAATGTAAAAATAACTCTGAAACAGAAATTTAATCTCCATTCCTCTTCTCCATCCCCCATATAGTAAAGATCTGAGAGAGAACAAGCCTAGACAAGTCTGTTCCCAACACTAGCATGAAGCTGATTCAGTCTTAGCAAGAGGATGGGATAAGCAAATAGAATTTAAGATAGATCAGAACTCTGTAAGTGATTGACTTATTATAAGCATTATCTGTCATTTATATTGACATTATTGTTTTGGACACTTAAGTCATGCAACTCACAAACCAATGTAAGTCACTTAGTTAATTCAGGCTGTCAATTTCAAACCCCTGAAAAACAATTAGCTCAATCTCTAACTGTTCTTGCTACAGAGGAACTCACAGTGAGAAACAAGACAAATCAATCAGCTTTAGTTTATTTTCCCAAAGCCATCAAATCTTTCTCACTTCACTATTAGATCATTACCCTGGAGTGTCTCTTTTATGATCATTTCCTAGTCAAAAATCCAAAACATTTCCCTTCTGCCTATGGAATTACACTTTCTTCTGATTTTTGGAGAAGACCCTTTCCCACCAATCTTAGTTCTCTTAATTTTCTTGGACATACCTTGGGAAAATAATAACATCTATCTGTTAGGGTTGTTTTGAGGACTAAATATTACAATCCATGTGAAGCTTTTCACACAGTGCTTGCTACTGAATACACATTGGCTTGTAAATATAGTCTTCCTGATCCATTCAATTTTGAAATGGATGTTCACCCTCATCTCTGTTCCACTGCCTAAAAAGGTTGCCTTTGCCTGAAGATGTCCCTGAAACTGTACTCCTTAAAAAACATTATCAAGCCCCAGGCAACCTGAAGCTTTACCAAAATTTGTTCCAAATACAACCACTTCTATACTATTAAGCAGTACTGCATGATTTTTCAATGGGTCTCCCAAGAGGATCCCGATATTACTTAGTCATAATAAATAATATAGACAGTGGTTGTTAGACTGTTATATAACACACTCTAATCAAGAATCGGAAACAAAGGAGTGACAAAAAAAAGACCTGATAATCCAAATTCACATTCTGAAATATTCACCCCAGACACTACAAACTTTTTAGACACACTTTAATTTGCTCATCAGTTCTGAATTAGTCAATATAACAAAAATTTAATAACTATGAAATGTATGGTGTATAAAACACTGAGGTCTGTACAGCAAGAAAATTTAGTTACTAAAATTATTTGACTCAGGGGTCAAAGAGAAAGGAGGAAGTAGAAAGGTTCTAGGCTCCCTATTTCACACTTTTATCTGTGTATATATTGTGCTTCCATATTTTCTATTTTTCTACTTTCTATTTCCAGAATGGGTTCTATTCCTTTT
>PITA01021672.1:0-32148 GCA_004023965.1 Spilogale gracilis | reverse complement strand
GAGCCTGAGGCAGATATGGACCGATCTTTGCAGAAGAATTACAAGAAAGTCATTTAAGCCCATTTCCAGACTTGCTCTACTGGCAGGATGGAGAAATAAATAATCAGCGTTCCGGCCTGAGAGAGAGCTTCCTCCAGGGGGTGGCCCAAGCGTACGAGGCTGGAGAGGGACAGAGTTTATGAAGCTATTTCCAATGAGGAATTCTCCCCAGGGACAGAGGGGGCAGGGGTGGCAACGTGCGGAATTGAGGGCGGGGGCACAGACGCTCTGGTACCACCTGCTGCAAGGCTCTGCTCTAAGGAAGGCGAACTTAGCACCGTGGCGTCCCGCGAGAACTCAAGGTGGGTCGCTTGACTGGGGGGGTCAGGGGGAATGGGGCGGGGGCTTTAAAGAAGGGACGTGAGCAGCCTGAGACTGAGTCCTGGGCTGTGAATGCGCCCTGCAGGAGAGGACAAGTGAGTATGTATTAATAACCGGTGACTTTGAGGTGAGCAGGATGAAGATACCTGGGCTTTTGGAGAAAAGGGAGAGCAATTCCCCTCTTCACCCCGATTTGCTTTCTGGTGGGAACTCGCGACAGTTGTCCCCAGGGACCGCCCCGTCCTAGGCTAGGCTACCGTCGCGGTGTCACTGCACCCTCCAGCTGTGCGCTCAGGCCGCGGGAGGAGGACTGCTCCGGACCGGCGAAAGCGCGGGTCAGAACAGGGTCCCCACCGCACCCCGCCCACCCCGCCGCAGCTGAAGCCAAGCTTGGTCATAAATGAGGGGGCCTCTCGGAGGGAAAAATAAAAAGGGCGCAGCTGCACCGGCTACCCCAGGGAGCCTGCAGGTGTGCAACTTCGCCAGGTGCACGGGAGCACATTCTCCTCCAGCCAGCCGCCCCCTGCACCGGGCTCCCACTGCCAGCGTCGCGGCAACCGCAACTGAGTGGACAGCCCCTCAGAGGGGCGCAGGGCCCAGCTGAGCACGCCGTCTTTGGACCCCACCTCGCAGGTCCCGCAGTCAGCGCCGGGCCAGTCCCCGTGGCACCTGCTGCGCCCTCCTCACATTTTCCCAACCCCCAGCCTCCCAACCTTGGAAAACTACACACTCTCTCTCTCCTAGGCGTCCCCGTCCTGGGGACGTGCGGAGGCGGGAGAGGAGGGCGATAGGAAGGGGGTGGGGACGTGAAAAGACGGTCCCAGCCTTCCTCGTCCGCCACCCCCACCGCAACTCGGCAGCCGTCACGTGGTGCCTGGAGCGGGAGGTGGGGAGAAGAGACGAGACTTTTTGGGTGCTCCGGCTCGCCAGTAGTTCCTCCAGCCTCAGCCGCCAACTCCGGAGACGCCGCGCTCTGCCCGGGAGCGCCAGCGGCTGGAGCGGCGACCCGCAGCCGGGAGCCCGGGTACGGGCGATGCTGGCGCCGCCGGCGGCACCTGCGGCTCCTCTCGGCGGCGGCGGTGGCCTCGGAGGCAGGAGCGCGGGCCCCAGCAGCCTCGGCAGCCACAGCCGCTGCGGCCCGGGCAGCCTCCGCCGCGGTCGCCGCCTCTGATGCGCCTGCCCTCTCCCGGGTACGCGGCGCCGGGAGGATGTGGGTCCTCGGCATCGCAGCAACTTTTTGCGGATTGTTCTTGTTTCAAGGTAAGAAAACGAAAAGCCAGCAGTCCCGCCCCATCTACCCGCCCGCCCCTTCGCCTCTCGGGCACCCACCTCTGGGCCCGCGCTGCGCAAAGGGTTGCACAGCAGGAGTTTGGCGGCGGCGACTGGTGCTGGTGCCCACAGGCGCTAGATGGGAAAGTCTCCCGGTCCCGCGCTGCAGGGGGAGAGGCGGGAGAGGCGGATTTGCGAGACTCGAGATGCAGAAACTCGGGCTGCGTGGTCGGGAGAGAAAGCCGAGCTGGGGAGAAGGGAGGGTCTGAGCGGTGTCGGGGCCTCGCGGAGGGAGAGGGGGGCCATGAAGCCCCAGACCTCGCCAAGTTACCAGGCGTCTCCAGCAACCCGTGGGAGTGGCGCCGCCGACAGGTGAGCGGCGCGCTGGGCAGCCTGTGGCCGGGGCGCTCCGGAACTGGCTGGACGCGGAGATAGGAGGAAGCGCGGGGTCCGGGGCTTTTCTGTGGGAACAGGGGGAGTTAGGTCTGGACAGGAGCTCCTAGATCCGAGCAGAGCAGCCAGGCTGGGGCGATGAGAGGTGCGAAAACGTCTCACTCCTCCGGTTAAGCGAAGGGCTCTCTCTAACGAGCGCTGCAGAGCTCTGATTCCGACCGGGGACCCTAGCCAAACGGTTGCCCTGAAAGCCAGGAAGAAATGGTTGTTGTGTCGCGGCTGGGGGGGGGGGGGCGCACATACACACCCCCACCGCCTTGTATACGTTGTGGTCCCCTCTGCTGCTGCGGGACTGTCCTGAAGAAAGGCCGGGGACTCGCGAGGCAGCAGCACTTGGCGTCCCGCACTGCCTCCTGGGTTCCTGGGTGGTCGCGTAGCACAGGAACGCTGATGACGAAAATTAAAACAGAAAAGGCGTCTGCGAATACAGACGCGAATGGTGCCAAAATAGTGATTAAGTAATTTGTCACCAATTAACAATTACACAGATCCTTTGCTGTAGATTGGAGCTGAAGCATGTCTCTGGAGCTACTTCAGTCTTGGCTTGTGTGCCCGTCCTTTCAACTTCGTGGGGGAAAGGCCAGGTGTGGGCAGGACAGGCTCTTTGTTTCTGGAGCATTGGTCCAGGGGTCGCAGGCTGAATTCAGCTGTATCCTGCGGGACCCTCGGCGTCCGCGCCGCCCCCTGCCGGCTTCAGCCACAGCCTCCTTACGTGGAGACCCAGCAGGTCCCAGAGCCAAAGCACCCCAGGGATTGGGATCCGTGGCTGGCTGGGGCAGAGGACGGTCGCGGTTTCCGGTGTGGTCTCCAGCGGGGGGAGGATGCGGGAGGGGGGGACTGGATCAGAACCCGACCGCGTCTGTCCCCACAGGCTTTGCGCTGCAAATCCAGTGTTACCAGTGTGAAGAATTCCAGCTGAACAACGACTGCTCCTCCCCCGAGTTCATCGTGAATTGCACAGTGAATGTTCAAGACATGTGTCAGAAAGAAGTGATGGAGCAAAGTGCGGGTAAGAAGTGGGTAGCCCCCACCCCTCTCCAGCCTTGGCCAGGGGAAGGAGTTGGGGGATGGGGAGCATTACATTACAGGAAGAGGGGCCGACTTTAACACACACAGTGGTTATCACAGATTTACTTTTACAGTACTGGCAAAATGAAGAGTTCCAAGTTATTTTAATCTCATTAGAGTTAATTACCAAGGCTTCTGCCCAGGGGACTCAGGAAGGGAAGTACATGTAAATTAGTGGCTCTCCTCTTTTTATTTACTCCTCTCACCTCCCTCTGCTCAAAGCTGATTAGGAGGCAGGAAAATATACAGATAACCTGCTCTGCTTGGGCAACTAGACAGTAGCCTATGAGCAGTGTCAGCCTGAAATATGAAGCTAGTTGAAGTTCCCAGAGGTCAGAGCTTGAAAAATGTGTTTTGTCATAGAGCCACGCCATATTTCTTAGAAGAACACTACAGGATCTTTATTTAATTTTCGAGCTACTGCATCAAATTCCAGGCACAAATTGCCGAGACTGTTCAGAGAAATGTAGTTTCCGGCCCCACAAGCTTAGCTGCTTCCTGGCTGACTAGAGGTGCTGGGCTTTGTGCAGAGAATGGGGGGCTTGGGAGAGCAAACCTCACTTACTCCCGCTGGCCAGAGTTTTTTTTCTTCCTGACCTGGACTGCCCCCACCCCCTCCCAGTAGTCTTACCAGAAATCAGAGTCCCCTGCAAGTGCACCTGAAACTTGGGGGAAATGGGTGAACTGGACTTTCAGGCCCAAGGTCAAACCCATCAACGGAGACCTTGCGGTTTTCAGGGTAATAAAAGTAGGGGAAGCAGCATCAGGTGGTGACTGATGTGGATTGAACCGAAGTGTTGCTCCTCTTTTGCTGAACTGTGCAGCCCGCAGAGAATTTGGTTGAAGGGATTAAATCTGTGATTTTCTTAATCCACCAGCAAATGAATGCAAGGGTCCAGCTTTCAAAGCAGCACCTTAGAAAAGTAGTTTCTTCTCAGAGAAGGGCCTGGAAATGCCCTGTTGTCAAGCACAGGGCTGTTAGAGGAGCAGAGAGCTAGGTAGTCACTGTGCTAGGATGCAGTGCATGTGCATGGTTTTAAAAGCTGTTCTTTATCGGTCAGTAGGTGTGGTTTTTCCCCACCAAAATCGCCCTTTGGGAGAAGCCTGAGAACCAACTGCTCTCAAGAATAACTTGTCCCAAGAAAGGCAGCACACGTTGTTTTGCCGTCTGTCCTGGGATTTGGACTATTACAAAGGCAAAACAAAATTCAGTGACGATTCTATTGCTAAGATTGATGGCTATGATTTTGATAAGTTGTTTCTTTTTTTCTTGCCATTCGTTCCTGAGCATTTTATCTGAGCAAAAATCTGCCCTCCTACAGAGGAACTGCGGTGATTTCAGTTGGAATCATTCTGAACATTTTAGCATTTTGTTTTGTTACTGTTTGTTTTTTTTTTTTTTCAAATATTTGCAGCTTTCTTAATGGCAGTAGCTTAGAGCCAGGAAAAAATAGGGATAAACTGTGGACATATTAGGAACTTCCTTGGGCTCCTCTAGGCCGTGGCTTATCTGGATATTATGTTTTATCAGCTGGGATAAAGAGACAAAGAGAGAAAGAGAAAAAGATAGGAATCAAACTACAGCCAAATGATGCATCCTTTTTCAGAGAGCTATTTCTTCCTCTCTAGAAGTATTTGTGAGATAATACCACACACCCCATTTTCAAAGTGCTGTTTTTCCTCTTGCCTATTTTCTCCTCCAAATAACATTGTAAAACAAAACAAAACAAAAACAAACAAACAAAAAACAACCCAGAACAATAGAGGAGGCATTATAATGCTGATCTTATGTAGGGGAACCCTTAGCACCCAGTCCAAGTGCCAGAGGTCTGAAGTTGCTCTTCGTCAGATCAAGGTGGGCACCTTCTCTCCAAACTGGGTTCCTCCAACCATATGTCAGAGGCCAGAGGGTGGACAGAGAGTGAAATAAAGTGACACTAATCATGAAGTCTGAAAAATGGAAAAAAGTTGAGGGACTCAAGGAAAATCCTGTTAGGAGGGGAGGGATGCAGGGTCTAAGCATGAATTCAGTAGAAGTTAGCCGGATGCACCTTGTTCCTCCGTCAAAAGAGCAATGTCTGGGGGGTGAGATCCTTGCAAGGCACTTACATTTTCATCCCCATGTATTGGTGAGACCAGTTAATGTAAACGACTCTTAACCTTCCTGGCACTGGCAGGGACGGAGAACCAAACTAGGATTTGACCGTGACGTGAGCACAAGTGCTGCGGCGATCACATTCATAAGAGTGTGGGTGCGTGCGTGCCACCCTATGCAGCAGCTCCTTTCCCGGGTGCTCTCTGTGGAGCGGCTCCTGAAACCTGGCCCTCCTCTTTTCAGTGCTTGTTCCCCCAGACCCCAATCCACCAGCATTTAATTCTGCAGGGTTAGTGTTGCCAGTCTGGGGAAAGAAAGTCACACCTGTTACATGCTATCAGGAACCAAAGTCAGAATTATGTTCATTGGATCAGTAACCAATTGTTCTGAGCATCTTAGTGCATTACAGCTGAAAAGGCCCAGAGTGACCCAGAGTTAAGGGTGCAGATCAGAATCCTGCTGGAAGTTTTGTTGAGATCCACATGCCTCCCCCACCCTTGACGAAGGAAGCCAGTTCACAAAGTCTGTCAAATACCCAGGTGTGGGTCCTTTCAGAGATCCCCAAGTGACTGTGGGGTACCCTAAGTCTGAACTGACTTTTTTGGGTTCTCGAGGACGGAAGCCGGGGTCAGAGAAGTTATCCACCGGGTCCACCAGCTAACTATTACCAAGAGGCACCGGCTTTGCTGAGCCAGCACCTTATGCAGGAAAACCTGCCACCACCGTTGGCCCGAGAAGAGAATCCAGGCAAAGTGCTTAAAGATTTAGACTGTCTTCATGTCCACTGTATTCACCTTACAGGCTTAGTTAACAGGTTAACTGGACAGGCCACAAAATAGATTATAAATGAATATAAGAACCAACCAGGAGGCTTTTTAAAACCTAGTGCAGTATAGACAGACATTTTTCATAGGTCTTGGAAAAGCACGGTTTTAACAGACTAAGATTTTAATGAACCAAGCAAGTTTGACATTAAGCAGTGATGAAAAGCATTCTCTTAAAAACAAAAACAAACAAACAAAACACAGCGATGCAATATGCTTGGGCCTTTAGTTAGCCCTTTCAGAATTAAATCTGCAAACTCGGCTCTTATGAGTTTTGAGGCAGGTACACTTGATTTTCAGTCAGGAAGTACATTTAAAATTAACCTTTACCTATTCCCCAGGGTGGCATTCCTATTAGGTGCAGAAATTCTTTCCCGCTGCTGTTTTTCCCTTTGGTCATTTCTGGAGTAATAAGGCACTTGGCTGTGGAGAAGGAAAGCCTTCTTTCATTGTCCTTACTAATTGATATTTAAATGTTTGCATAACAAATGACTTGTTCTCCCAAGTTCTGCTCTTAATGAGTCAGCTTCTACTCACTAGCACCCTTGATAATGACATTTCTTTAACTCTTGCTTATCATTGCACCCCGAAAAATATTTCAAATATTGATTCTCACTTCAGAATAGAAGCTCCCCCCATATGAAATTTTAAACCAGGATATAAAGAATGTGAATTTGCATTTGTTTGACAGTGCAATCTTGTAATTAGAGTTTTTCCTCTTGACTAGATACAGTGAAAGGGGCATAATTTAATTTTTATAGACTAGCCAATTTCTGCCCTAAGTAAAATATAGCTCTGTCAGTGAGCAAAATGTTACAGGTTTTCCTAAACCTTATTTAAAAGTTAAATGCAGTGTATTGAGAGAAAGTTCATGGTCTGAATCAGTAACCTAATCGATCTCTTCACCCATCCTTTGCAACGTGCATTAATCTATTTGTCTGTTTTGCGATACAAGAGTTACTGATTTATATGCCATGTTGCATCTACATTATGGTTGTATAAGTAATGGCTGTTTCCTTTTGGATTAGTTAGTTGCCCGTTAAGTTGAGCAGGGATGGTTCCATGCCTTGGATGTGTTACTTTTATGCCTTCTTTTCTCATGAGCTAAATAAGGATAGCAAGTGAGGATCTGACGTCCCCAGAACAGTCATCCACTGTGAGGCCATGGCTAGCTTCCCATTTCCACTATCTTTTCTTGTGTCTCTGCACTGCTTAATTTCACCACAATTTAAAATAACAGGCTCGAGTTTGTCCTTGGGGTAGACTCGGCACGAAGAAGGGTCTGTGTTGCTAATCAATAGTATTAGATCAGGTTTTTTATACACAGAATCATTTTTTTAAGGTGTTTAAGGCGCACGTAAGCATCTCACACACGATGGCCTACCCACATGTATGTATCTTTTTACACTTTTGCCTCTGTGCGTTTGCATGCATACCTATGTGATTCGTGCCAGAAAAATAAAAATGTTAAGTCTTCCTCCTTTGCAGACACTCAGATCATAAGTTACCTGATCTATTTTCTACTGTAGGCACAAAGACATTGTCTAAAATTTTTTTCCAGAACAATTTTAAGAGCACCAGTAATATCTGATCATTTCCCAACATCCCCTGTCTGCCCCATATCTCTTCTTCTCCTACCTCTTCTCTCCTAGAGATCCCATCTCAGAGGATCTCCTGGATCCCACTTGCAGTCCTCCTTTTCTCACCCTCAAATCCATTTTGAGTCGATCACATGTGCTACAGGCTGTCCACCAAGAATGAAGTGAAGAAAGAAGTCCAAAGCAAATCCCATTTTCATTTTGCTAAGGAAACTCCAACAGGTTGTAAAACTTAAAAAGATTCAGATGCCACGAAAGATATCCTCAAGTGTTAACACAACCATGCTCTAAAGCTTTGCGTGTCAAACTCGATCAAGCTATGAATTACACAGGAAAAGGCTCTGCCCGGTGCATGTCAATATCACTACCTCCTTTCCAGCAGGCCGCTAAGAGAACACCTCTGTCTTCGGGGTGAGGCATTTTGCCAGTCAGTTGGTTCAGTCAGTCCTCAAGAAGCAGCCATCTTTTTCAGGTGGCAGGCAGAGCTGGCTGCTGAGGATGTATTGAAGGAGTAAATATCAAGTGTCATTAGTCCCTTGGACTTCCCAGTAAGTGAAGCATTTGTTTGCATTAACTTCCCAGCTGAACCAGCAGCCAAGGCGGACGTCCCATCTCTACAGATGAAATGTTTGAAGATTGACCCAGCTCTCCCATAACACTAATTCCTCCCGCTACAACTTCATGAAAGCTTCCATCATTGATGGCTTTCCTAATGAGTTTAAACAGAGAGGCTTCAAAGCTGGGGGGTTTTCCCAAGTGAAAAATGGAACGGAGTATCAAAACAAAATACCATTTCCTTTGAACTTTGGAAAGGAAATCTGCTTCCCTTATATGCTCCTGAAACAAAGATCTGGCTCTGCAGCCTGCTTTCTCCCTCTCTCCCTCTCTCTCCACCCTTGCTTCTTTCCTTCTTGCCGGCCTCCTGCCCCCTTTCTCTCTCCTCTTCTCCTCTATAGCTCCCTCTGACCCTTTCTCCCCCAGCTTGCTTTTTCTCTTTCAAACTTCTAGAACGATTGAATGACTCAGGTTCTAATGCCCAAATATGGCCAAGGTTTATTAGCACACCATGCAGAAGGAGTCAGGCCTCCAACCCCTGTTTTAAGTACTTGAGTGGGAAAGGCACTCAGCTCTATTAGAAGACAAAATCCACGTTCTGGGCTCCTGGTGCTTGGTAACCTTAAAGAGGTTACTTAATGTTCCATTCCCGTGGGCTGCACTTCCTCCCCCACAAAAGTAGAAACAAGCTATCAATTTTCTTGTGAGACACAAGTTGGGGAAATGCTGTTGGTATAACCACCTTTAGGAATCAATTCTAAAAGAAGAAACATGCCAGAATGTTCACCAGGAGATGCTTCATCTACTATCTGTACTTGCCTCTAAAGACCAGCCCAGGTATCTTATAGCCTAGATTCCTTTGCACAGGATTTCCTCTGTTCTCAGGCTGAGAGGGTCCCTGAATATAACCTTGAATTCCTTACAGTAAGATTCTCATAACTAGCCTAAAGCGTTCATAGTGAGGTAGCATCCTAATTTAATACTTGGTAAAACTGAGATGCAGAGAGGTTGAGCCATTTGCTTAAGACCACATAGCCAATGGGATTGAAATTCAAGTCCTTTCTCTTCCCTAGAATTCTTTCCATCATTATAATGCCTTTTTTTTTTTGGCATTTTTTCATAACAATTTTTGAGATACAATCTAGGTTCCATAAAATTTACCATTTTAAAAGGTACAATTCAGTGATTTTTAGTATATTCAGAGTTGTAAGTATAGTCTAATTTCAGATATTTAATTCCAGAACATTTTCATCACCTCCAAAAGAACCCCTGTACCCATTAGCAGCCACTAACCTGGGCACCACTAATCTCCTTTCTGTCTCTACGGATTTGCCTATTCTGGACCTTTCGTATAAATGGAACCATGGAATGTGTTGCCTTTTGTGACTGGTTTCTTTTGCTTAAGGTAACAGTTTTAAAAATTCATCCATTTCACATCTCATTTTGAGATGTCTTCCCTCTTGCTGATATAGAGGACTGAAGGGAAAATTCGGGTTTGGAAAATGCCCAAATTATGGAGGGGATGAGAGTGGGGTGGGATGAGGTGTGCTTGTGAACTTGAAACTCCATGGACTGACTGGCTGATTGGCCGAGCTGAATAAAAACCTGTGCCAAGAGCAAGTCATTCCACCGAGTGGTAGGGCGAAGGAGTGCCAATACACTAAACATCTACGTGCCAAGCACTGGGCTTTCCATCCACTTTCATCTATTAGAGACTTAATCTGCTTCTGCACTAGGGCCTCAGGCACCCGGACGAGCTACTCCTACTGCCCAAAGCTCGTACTGGGATCCCCACTGCCCGTGCCAACACCTGGCATCACTGATAGGCCAGGGGTCTCAAGAATCTTGCACCTTGTGGGCTAGAAGAGGTCTTAATTTATAAGTTTACAGATGAGAAGAAAGGAGTTTTCTTTCCTGAGGCCTTAAACGTCTTGAGCAGTCAGTCCATTTCTCTTTCTTCCCTTGAGAAGGCTTGAGGGTAGAGCTGGTCGAGACTTATTCTTGGGAGGGATTTTGATGAAGGAGATGGGATTCTGGCATGATGAGGTCATCCACAACCAATACTCAGGGAATAGGGGCAAGTCTGGCCTTTTATCCCCTCAACCAAATCACTCATTACAGGTTTCCTGGAGGCAGAATTATGTACACCTTTAAAAGTGGGAAGTTTTTCTTTTTCTCTCTCTCTTATTCCCCCCTTAAAAACTAAGCTGTTCTTCCCTACCCACAGTTTCTATTGTGTTTGAAGTGATAGTATTTTGGGGAGATGAGAATCGCTGGTAGAAGACACTGTCTTTCCTCCTGTGGGCATTCTACAAAAGGTCTTGTCTATAATTTAGGAGTTTCAACCAAATCTGTGATGAATCAGCTTGCAAATAAACCAAAAAACGAGGGCAGATGCCATGAATTCTTTCTACCCGAGGTAAACTTTGTGGCAACATTGTGATTCAGGAGCTGTTTTCATAGGCCAGAGCTTCAAGGCATGTTCTCTTATTAATACTTTGCTCCCAATCTTCCTATTGACTCCAACGGTACAAAGCAAAGCAGGAGATGAACTGAATTGAATGCTTCAGATAAGGTGAAACCATAGAGAGCTTCTAATAAATTGCTTTTTTAAAGGAATGCATTTCAATAGAACAAAGCAGCGCTGGTTCACGACGCTGATTTCGAGCTTTATGTCTTTGCAAACCATGACCAGGGTCCAGATGCAAAAGTGATGAAGTGTTGTATTATTTTAAGGAAGTTGTGATACTTGGTCCAGTGCATTTCATTTCTCACTGGACATGGACAATAGCTTTTTATGTTTTTCTATTTCTTGGACCTGTTGGCGGGAGCAGAGGCACGACTGAAGACAGTGCCAGAGGCGGGCGGTGCCAGGCGAGGGGCGCTCCGCGCGCTGTGGTCCGTGCGTGCCGTGCTGGGCATGAATACGAATGTGCGGAGCAGTTAACAGTGTCCTCCGCTGAGGCTTCTTCAAAGAGCATCTCCGGAAGCAGGTGTATTAAGTGGCGCTGGGCCGTGGGTTTTATGCACTGTTTTATTGCTTATGCAAAATTGTAGCAAACCACTTGGGTCTCCCGGAACTTCAGAGAATCTGTTCAGAAAAAGCAAGAGGCTGGGCAAGTTGACTAGTTTTCCACCCAGTGAGAACATCCAAACGGGGAGTGCAAAGAGGTCCAGGCTTCAAAGCCGCCCAGGATTCTTGGGAGAATTTCCAGGCCGTGGGGAGGGAAAGGCAGCGGGTGGGCGGAGCCACACCTGGAGAGTGAAGAGTTCGCTGTCTCTGAGAGGACTGCTTTTTGCCAGCCTGTCACATGCTGTTGGAAGGAGGGAAGAATGAAGCACGGCAGAAGCAAACCTTTTATGTAAATGGATGAAGATCTAGAGAGACTCAACCAAGCTGTGTAAAAACTGGCTGTGTGGGGGAAGCCGGCCAGGGCTACCGCTTGCCTGTGGAGAACGTTTAGACTTGACCTTCATGGTGTGGGTGAAGGCAGGAGATGACACAAGGATGTTATATCGGGGTTCTCAGCCAGTAGTGTGCCTGATGCCGGAACCTTTCCAGGTTCTAAGTATCTTTTCCTAATTCCATTAAACTACAGCTTTTATGTGTTAGAGCCTGTTCGTGGGTTTCTTTTCTGGATGCTGGGCTCCTGAAAGGACGCTGTGCCATCTCCCCTGCTTGCTTCCCCCAGCCGCCGCCTCCTCCTCCTTCTCTCTCTCTCTCTCAGGCACACACACACACACACACACTTAGACTCACGGGTGGGTAGATACCCAATAAATATTTGCTGAATGAACTTGAAGAAATCAAGTTTCAGGGCACCTGGGTGGCTCAGTCGTTAAGCTTCTGCCTTCAGCTCAGGTCATGATCCCAGAGTCCTGGGATCGAGCCCCGCCTCGGACTCCCTGCTTGGCGGGAGGCTTGCTTCTCCCTCTCTTACTCCTCCTGCTTGTGTTCCCTCTCTGGCTGTGGTTCTCTCAGTCAAAAAAATGGAAAACCTTAAAAAAAAAAAAAAAAAGAAAAAAGAAAAAGAAAAGAAAACAAGTCTCAGGCAAAACCAGATATACTGATTGGCATTTGAGAAATTTTAGACCAGAAATAAGGGAGCTTAAATCTCTAGCATAAGAAGAAAACTATAGCCAAGGTAGGTTTGGTATACTGTTTACTTTTCAGATAAACTAGAAAAAGCCAACTGAGGCCTGTTTGTCACAGTTGTCCTTTAAGGAACAACTCTGAGTGTAGTACACCCCAGTTTTTCTAGTTCGTCAGCTCGCTTTCAAGGCCCACCTAGCTGTGTCCTGCATGGGAGTAGTTTCTGGAAGCACGCACATACACCTCCCTCACACCATCCGGGTAGCTGCGTAGGCAAGGCAGTGGGGCCAGGTCGCCGGCCAGCTGGAGCTTTATGTTATTTGGAACTCTGGTGCCCCGCAGAGATCTGTCTTGGTTGTGAACTTCCAAAGGGAGAATGTGCCCCTCCCCCGCGCACAGTCACATGCTTGTATTCCCTCAGCAGACCGCTGCCCCCCACCATGAGAATGTCCCATACAGGTGATGCAAGCTTGAAATACAAATGGGTACACTCCCCCAGAGAGAAACCACCCAGACTTTGCGCCTGAGGGACGTACTTCTAAACCAGTTAGTTTGGAAAAAGTATACCCCAGAGGGAAGCAGGGACATGGAAAAAAAGACCATGTTTTTGCCCTCCTGCTGTCTGTGTCACACTTAGTGTTTCACTGAGCTCTGAGAGCCAACTAATTGTACTATTGCCCCATTTATTGAATATCATTAATATCATCGTGAAACTTGAGTGCCATTCTCAAAGAAGCTCCGGCTGGAACAGCCCCCAGGCCTCGAGAAGCCCCGCGCTCCCCTCCCCAACCCCTTGTTAGTCTGGGGAGCACAGCTTCAAAAGAGAACAAATCAGCCATTGCTACTCCTAGATTTGCATGTCCTCTTGCCTGCCCTCCAGGCCTCACCTTCTGGATCCCTTAATTAACAATGCTTTTGGCAGCAAGTAACAGGGAATGAAGCCACAAAGACATTTGTCGATGACCTGGTGAGGTGGCCCAGTCGTAGGTGGTCCTGGGGTGGTTCCCACGGCTCCGTGACATCATCAGAAGCCAGCTTCTCTCCCTCTGCCTTCTTACTTCCTAAGCATCGTGGCTTTCTGCTCTAAGACTTGTCGCCTCTTGGTCACGAGGTGGCTGTTGTGTTCAAGTTAAAGGGAAAACATAGCATCGGGAGCTTTGATCTCTAGCCTTTCCTTTTAATAAGATAAAGAGCCTTCTCCCAAAGGTCCCCGAGGGAATTCTGCTAGTTTTCCATTGGTCAGAATGTGGTCTCATGGCCCCTGCTTGCCATGAGGAGGACAGCAGGATGGCTTTTAGGTGGTCAGATGGAGTGTCTGCTAAGCCCCCTTTTGAGAAATCCATGCACAAAATCAAAAAATTCGAGCACAGTGCCTCTAGGAGCCCTGGAAAAAGAACAGGGCTAATTCCCTCTCCTCAACATCACCTTGTCTTTTGCCTAAAGTGAACACTGAAATGCATTGTCAAAGGACCATCATCCTAAATCACTGTCACATCTTAGAAGCGAAAGGAACGCATACACAAGTGACGTCCTCAAGTTTAATTCAAGATGTCTGTGACTTTCTAGAATTTGGGTTCTGTGAATGCCGAGATGTGAGAGTATAACTACATTTTAGTGCAAGGATATTTTCTACAGAAGAGAATGTCATGCTCTGGCAATAGGTATAAGGGTGGTTTGGGTTAAAGACTTAGACGTTCTTGGCTCATCCCACCTGGAGCCATTATACCCCCAAGTGCCTCTATTTTTCCTTCATTTGGGTGCATTTTTGTGCAAGAAACTGATGATTCAAGTTTGAGTCCCTCTATGTTAATCTTACCCTTTAAGACAATAATCGGAAGGACTTCAAGGTTAAAAATGCAGGAGCACAGTTTCATAAATTATTGAAAGACCCTGTTAATACTGAGATAATGTCATAAATATCTATTCCCTCAATCCCCCATGGCAAACAGGAACAGAGACAGCAGCTGAGGAGAAGTGAGTGTACAGAAACCTTCATGGCTCAGAAAGTCATAAATGAACAAACAAGTCCAAATCTAACGTGAGGCTCAAGTTAAACTAACAGTTGGCACCGTCCGTGATGGATGCTTGCCTGCTTGCTATAATTAAGTTGGCATCGTGGTTAACAGCCTTGAAAATTAAACTCAACAAAAAATCTTCTGAAAAGGGTAATCAAAGGCTTCTGAACAACGAAGTTAACACATCCCTGTTAGAAGGAAAAAGAATGTTCTCGCAGCATCTTGTTTCATGTCTGTTGGGCGAGGGTGTGGGGTGGGTTTGAACAGACACGTTGATTTCCACCCTTGGACTCACTGCAGCTCCATCACATGACTGTCCATTTCCGGTGCCCCCAGCGCTGTGTAGATGTGCCATCCGTCTGCATGTGCAGTATGGAACTTGACACTTGCCTTGTTTTTGTTTTTTTGTTTTTTTTTGTTTTGGGTTTTGTTTTTTTTTTTTTTTTGGCCTTTTGAAGTGGGTAGTTTAGCATTCTTGTTTGGATTCTGTGGCCATCTGTATGGAACGGCTTCTTTGACTTTTAAAATATTCACGTCCACGGCACAGGGAAAGTACTTAAGAGCCAGAACACAAAATTGCCCAGAAAAGAACTACCTTCCGGGTTTTCTCCTTTCTTTATGCCTGATGAACAGTGCCTATCATGGCAGTAATGAGGCACAAATATAGATAAGCCTCTTCCTGAGATGTTCCCATTAGAATGCAGACACTGTCAAAATTCCTCACATGGTGTTCTTTAAGAGAAAAAAATATATACTTGGGAACAGATCGAAGATCTTTTTTCTCACAGTTTCTTTCAAAGCTCAGTGAAAATGCATATAGTTCATTCCAATTACCCGTTTCCAAGCATTTTTCTTTGAGGAGTTGTTCCTAGTTCTGCATAGAATATTTATTGTGATGTAATCATAACTCTGGTGCAGTAAGTGTTGGTTATTTTTCAAGTGGAGGAAGATTAGTCTCACTCCCAGACGGGCGTTCATACCAGTAGCAGTTTGTTGTAGAGGTTGACTTTAAAACTAAATTGTACAACGTGGGGTGAAAGTGATAGACTATTAAAGGCTCTATTTAGAAACTTCCATCTTTGTACCAGCAAAGAGAGCAGATGCAAAGGAAACTGCTAGAAAAGATAAGTGTGCGATGGCCCGTAAAGAGGAGGGAGCTTTATGCCTCTACTGAATTGCTGTTGGGACAGAGGCTAAATGAGAAAAGTAGGAAAATCGCTTATTTTAAGAATCTACTTAGAGCCAGCAAGTCATAACAGAGGTGGAGCCCCGTACTCTTTGGGGCGGCTCTGATTTGCTTGTGTATCTGTCTGTGTGTGTGCAGGTAGACTGGAGCATGGTGCTCCGGATGCTCTCTCTGTCCCAGTACGGCTCAACTCATCCAGCAAAAACCATACTAAATGGCTATTGCGTGTGAGGTTCAAAGTCCAGAGACAATGTGGAATAGAGATAAGTTGGAAAATGCCTTCAGCTCCAGAGAGAATCACGGCTCTAGAATTCTGTTCCAGAACACCATGCACACGGGGGCCCATGAAACTGGCAGGGTCTAGAGTGTGCCCTGTGGTTATCAGCTTTTCTTCTTACCCAGGTCCTAAGCAAATTGAGAACCAAAACAAGGAACAGGGCAAAAATACACCATAGCAACTGAGAAAGATAAGGTGAAGGGAATGTCTTTGGGGTGAGTATCAAATGGGCTTCTAAATGAGCTGGTCTACCCAGTTGGTAAAGGCCAAGGAGAGAAAGATTCTTGTCCTGAGGGGCATGTGAGAACACCTATTTGCTTTAAACCATTCACTACCAAGAAGGAGAAGAAAGCAAGCAAAGGTAGAGTGTGTGTCTGCTTTATTCTTCCCATATTTACCTGTCAGGTATGTCGCTCCCTTGAGCATGAGGAAATAGAGGTCGAGAGAGGCCAAGAGTTACACTGACTTCTTCGTATGGAAGGAAACAGATTGGCAAAAACATTCCCCTAGTACTCTTCCTTCAGCCCCTCCCACATAAAAAAAATGGCCATTGCAGGATGGTCCACGGTCTTTGAGGCAAGAGTGAAGTTGTTCGGGGCTGCATCTGTCACATACATATTGGTCATCAGCGTGGGCAGTGTCCAGGTGTGTTTCACTGAACCATGTGTTTGGATAGTTCATTAAAAAAAAAAAAAAACTGACACAGACTTGTCCCTCAACCATACTAACGTCTTTTATTCAAGCTTTTTATTTTGAAATAGAGACTTACAGAAAAGCTGCAAAATGGTGCAGACTTTCCGTAGAGCCTTCGCTCAGCTTTCGCTCGTGTTAATAACTTGCATAGCCATAGTACAGTGACCGGAACCAAGAAATTAACACTGGTGCAATACTCTAAACAGTAGTTTGCACATGGATTTCACCAGTTTTTTCCGTTTTCTGCTCCAGGATCCTATCAGGAATCACACATTGCATTTCATTGTCTACCTCCTTAGCCTCTGCTAATCTCCGAAAACTCCTCATCCTTTCCTTGTCTTTTGTGATACTGCCAATTTTACATAGGACTGGTCAGCTTTGTGTACACTACCCCTCAGTTTGGGTTGGTCTGATGTGTTTTCGTGGACAGGTGGTGGTTACAAGAATACACAGAAGCGACATGCTATCACATTTCAGTGAATTATATCAAGAGGTGCGTGATGTCAGCATGTCTTATTACTGGTGATGTTAACTTTGATCCCTTAATTAAGATGGTGCCCACTGGGCTTTTGCACAGCACAGCGGCTGTTTTTTCCTTTGCAATTAACAGATTACTTAAAGGAAATTATTTGAAACTATCCTGTTTCTCCTCAACTTTCGCTCATAATTTCCGCACCTATCGGTGTATCTCTCCCTCACCAAGCATCACTGCGGGGTTCCAATCTCAATTTCTATTCCCTTCATTCCTTCTGAATTTATTACTTGGAATCCTTCTGTAAGGTAGAGCTCTCCCTTCTCCCCCAAGTATTTATTTCCTCATTACTTTGTTGTATATTGGTGACCTGATAGATATTTACTTCATTATATGGTTTCTAATCCAGTACTATTTATTTTGTTGCCCAGCTTGTTCTAGCTGTCCCCTGGGACGTTGACATCTGTGTCCTTTGAACATACCCCATCCTTTTGTGAACACGTCCCTCTTCTTTAGCACCACCAAGATAAGACACTCCAACTCATCTTAGATTTTCCCTGCCTCAGCCCTGTTTATCACTCACTCCTCCATAGTAGTTGTGTTGTTTTTTGTTTTTGTTTTTGTTTTTTTTTGCTGTTGTTTTTTAAGTTAAAAACAAAACACCTCAAGTTGATGTCTCTTAGGCACACATCTTGGACTGGTGCAGAGCTAGGTGCTTTGCAGGCATCGTCCTCTTAATCTTCACATTTTAGTCTGCTGGATAGGTAGACTTTTTCCCTCGTCAAAAGTATAAGCAGGCTCAGAGAAGTTCAGTGTGTGACCCTCAGTGGTAATTCCAGTCTAGGTCTGTTGGACTCCAGGGTCAATGTTTTTTCCACTGTGTAAACAATTATGAAGAAGCAAAATGAAAGACAGATAACTATCGACTTTAGCTTGCTCCATGTGGTCTGCAAATGAGAAGTTCAAGACTTCTTTAAGACCCAGAATTTAATGGAAGGAATCAGTGGTGACCCCTGATCTTGCACCAAAGCTAGTATTTCCTTTTTTTTTTAAGATTTTATTTATTTTTTTGATAGAGTAAGAGATAGAGCAGGCATGAGCAGGGGAAGAGGCAGAGGGAGGGAGAAGCAGGCTCTCTGCCGAACAGAGAGCTTGATGAAGGACTTGATCCCTGGACCCTGGGATCATGACCTGAGCCAAAGGCAGCAGCTTACCCACCCAGATGCCCCAAACCTAGTCTGTCTGTCTGTCTTTTTTTCTTTCTTTCTTTCTTTCTTTCTTTCTTTCTTTCTTTCTTTCTTTCTTTCTTTCTTTTTAAGATTTTATTTATTTGACAGAGAGAAACATAGATAGAGAGGGAACACAAGAAGGGGGAGTGAGAGAGGGAGAAGCAGGCTTCCTGCTGAGCAGGGACCCCGATGTGGGGGTCCATCCCTGGTCTCCGGGATCATGACCTGAGCCGAAGGCAGTCGCTTAACCAACTGAGCCACCCAGGCGCCCAAGCCTAGTATTTCTTTACATCTAATGCTGTGAGAAATTCCTCTCAGGTGAGTTTCATTGGTAAGACAACTCACAATTTGAGTTCATGATTGAAATTTCCTTTCCTTGCTTTATGATGAAATACAATTTCCCATTGGGGTTGCCAGCAACAGTTCCCATTCATTTTTGATCATTTTGGATGGATCAAGAAATAATGCATCAAAAACCAAAATAACAGCAAAAGCCCTGACCAGGAGTCCCTCATACTACTGAATGCCTTCTTGATAAGTCGTGTTGCCACTTTAACTTCCAAATCATCTCTGGCAACATAAATTCACTCGGAAACGGTGTTTTCTGAAAGAACAAAATCACTGATTTTTTTCCTTCTTTCCAAGTATGATGTTTTTAAGAAGACTTAGAAAATCATTACATTCCTGAAAGTACATCTAGAAAAGCATAATTAAGCTCAGGGGGGAAACAAGTTACCACATCAATATTTATATTGTGCCTTATGAGGCGCTGTTGCTTCTTCCAAGAAGAAAATGAGGGGGAACAATGGAGCCCCAGTGATAAGGCCGTGTCTGCCATGGTTAAATTAAGGACATCACACAACACAAGACCCGCCGAAACGAGCGAGGCTTCTCACACAGACGAAGCGGTTTCTGGCTCCATCACACACACTGGAGAAAAAACCCAGGAAGCTGCGAAAGAGCAGGTGAGAGAGAGTTGACTCCTAGAGACAGCTGCACAGCCCGCCCGCCCCCGGGGCTGAGTCTGCTGTGCTTTACCTGCAGGGTTTCGGCTTTAGATCCAACAGAACCATGAGGCACCTAAATGCCTGTTCTAATGCATCTGCCTCCTGCCATCCTGGAAACAGCGTTCTTGTTGTAGCTCCAACTTTGGCCTCTTTCCCTCTTCGTTTGCCTTCAAGCTGTGCCTCTCCTGTTAGGGTGTAGCTCCCCACTCGGGCCGCAGGGTTTGTGTGTCCTCGCAAGAGTGGACATGCTACAGAGACAACATTTTAAAAATATGGACGTGAGATTCTACAAATAGTCTAAGGGCCTCCGGTAGAGTAGCCGTGGCACAGCCACGATGCAGAGAGATCCTTTTGTTGTTTTCTTTTCTTTTTTTTTTTTAATAATTTTTGGAGATGCCTTCATCAGAAAGGACGAATACCCAACTTTTGTAGCAGCATGGATGGGACTGGAGGAGATTATGCTGAGTGAAATAAGCCAAGCAGAGAAAGCCAAGTATCATATGGTTTCACTTCCTTGTGGAGCATAAGGAGTAACATGGAGGAAATGGAGGAGATTAGGAGAAGGAAAGGAAAAGTGAATTGGGGGAAGTCGGAGGGGGAGATGAACCATGAGAGAGATCCTTTCTGATGTGCTTCAGAAAGCCACTGTTCCAAGCTGTTGGTAGCCTCACTGGTATAACCGGAAAGAAAAGACTAGATGGGAAGGACACGTTTCATTACGTAAAGGTGATGGGATTTTGATAGAATAGAACAGAGGTGAGCAAACTATGACCGCTGGGCCAAGTCTGGCCTCATACCTATGTTATGTCCACCCACCCCCCAATTTATATATTGAAACCCTGACCCTCAATCATAGTTGGAGGTGGGGCCTTTGAGATCAATTGGAGTTAGATGGGGTCTGGGGGTAAGGTTTCCAATGGGAATGGCCTCCTCGTGGGGGAGGGAGAGGTAACCGAGTCCTCTGTACGCACACAATGGAAGGGCCCCATTAGGACACCGCTGCCTGTAAGCCAAGAAGAAGTTCTTCCAGAAACCTAATTTGCCAACACCTTGATTTTAGCCTTCTAGTCTTCAAAACTGTGAGAAGATCTCTGTTGTGTAAGCTGTACAATCTGGAGTATTTAATTGTGACTGCCTAAATGGACTAATCTGGCCTGTTTCTGTAAAGGAAATTTTGTAGGAACACAACCACACCCACAACCACACAGTCACGTATTGTCTTTGGCAGCCTCCATGATCAAATATCAAAATGGAGTAGTTGT
The DNA here is from genome assembly GCA_004023965.1 of Spilogale gracilis. Lineage (NCBI taxonomy): Eukaryota > Metazoa > Chordata > Mammalia > Carnivora > Mephitidae > Spilogale > Spilogale gracilis. The sequence goes on along the minus strand of PITA01021672.1, from coordinate 11,692 downwards.
GAGGGGAACTGGCCTATCTAGCCTGTCACAGGAGATGTCGGCCAACTTACCATATGAGTGTAGGTTTTAAATGGAAAAAGTCTCCCCCTTGGAATGGGGTCAGGCCACAGAGAGGAAACCATCCTAGTGGGCAGGGCTCAGACAAGCACTGGCCCGATCACCTCCAGGAGTCTTGGTCTTCTAAGATAGATAATGCACATGTGAGCTAAGTGATAGACTGAACTTTTCCACCATCAGTAGTTGAAGTCCTTGGAGGGAAGGCACATGGGGGGTGGGGGCGGAGTATTGTCCTCTAATGAGGCTGATAGGACAGATCAGTCATGACAGGGAGGTAGCAGTGGATGAAAGTTGGTCAAGGAGAAGCATGGAAAGCAGTGAAGAAGAAGAAGCTGGCTCTTCTCTCCCTTTTCCATGGCTAGGGCAGGGCAGGAGCTGGGTTGTAGCGCTGAATGGAATCTTTGCAGGTAGTGCAAGCCTTCTCCCTGGATAAATTGTTTTGTGCATTTCGAGGCTACGTGTGCCCTCTCCAAGCCCAAAATGACAGTTTGGAAATTGAGACCACCTGTGTCAGAATTGTCTACACACGAGAACCACTGTTTGAGCTGTTTCCACCTCCTGGAGGTCTGGAACTATTCCCCTCTGGGGAGTGCAGGTGCACGTTAACAACAGGCCCTTTAAGGAAGAGTGCAGGAAAGAACTTTGATGGAGATTTGGGGCCGAAGGGGTAGCACCTCGCCAGTGACCCTGTACATGAAACGTCTTTGTACCAGTGGGCCGCCCGCCAGGCCGACCTAGAGACTTCTGGGTCACAATGCCAGCTGGGAGCCACGTTGTAATGCTCAGGGACATTGCATCCCAAAGCCCAGACCACTTCTAGGCTCATGTCAAGCCAAGTCGCTCCAGGTGCCTTTTATTCTGCCTGCTCAGGCTGTTGGGACCCAGCTGCGTTCAGGGCCGGCAGAAGGAACTGGACTCACATGAAGAGAAAACACCATCTTTCTTCTTCCCCCTGTGTGATCAATAATTCAGCCCTGTAAAGCAAGCCCGATGCCTGATGGAGTGCTTGCTGCAAAGCAGAAGACAGGGGCCATCCAGCATCCACACCAACTTCTAACACTTCTTTCCCTCGCCCCCCTGCCCCAGCTCCTGGTCTGCCTTTGCTTTTTCTGCATCTGGATGCAAACTGAGCGTGTTGGCTAAAATGTGACCCATATACAATTCACGAGGAAGGGACACAATGGGACAAGTTGTGGAGGGTGGGGAGGGCAGGAGCCAGTCAATAATGAGTGAGGTCACTGCCCTCTCTGAGCGCTGTACTGTGGCGTGCGTGAATGTGCCAAGTGGCTACTTCTGTGAATCAGAAAACGCCCTCATGGACAGATAATAGTAAAAATAATAGCAACGGCAAATACTTAAATAGCACCTACATTGTGCTAGGCACTTCTTCAAAGTGTCTTAACTTGGAAAGACCGTTTCCAGTGTCTGTTAAACAGGGGGTACCTTTGATGATACTGAAATGTTCTCATGCTATCTGGACACATTTCAGTCCCACTGTACATTTAATTGTAGTGTGTAGGGGACAGATGATCACAATCCTTTTTGCTTGTTTTCAGGTTTTTTTTTTTTAAGATTTTGTTTATTTGACACAGAGAGAGAACACAAGTAGGCAGAGAGGCAGGCAGAGAGAGAGGAGGAAGCAGGCCCCGTGCCAAGCAGAGAGCCTGACACAGGCCTCGATCCCTGGACCCTGCAATCATGACCTGAGCCGAAGGCAGAGGCTTTAATCCACTGAGCCACCCAGGCGCCCCTTGTTTTCAGGTTTTATGTCTTCAGCATGACTCTCGCAAGCATAATTCCCTTCAGAGGCGAATTTCCCCAGGGAGTAAGCACAATTCTAGAGGCCGGAAATCCCCTGGAAGAAACCTCAGTGTTTTATTTTACCTGTACTTCATTCCTCTGCATGCCCATCATTCCCAAGCTAAATAAGGCAGATTAATACGAATGACTTCCTCTGGGAGAACAATTTGTGATACTTTTAAAACTGACATAGCCACCCATCTAAATCCCAGAGTCCCCCAGGAAGCCGTTCCTCCCCCGGCAAAGACTTACAGAGGATTAAAGTGTTAAATGCTGGACTTCCGGGATTCATTTGGTAATGGGGGTGGGGTGTTCCACAAGAACACTTGGGGTCCGTAGCACAGGCTGGGCACAGGTCTCCGTGGCCCTGCAGGGTTCCCGGGATGGCTGGGAGCCGGCCCAAGCTGGGATCAGCCCAGCCTGTGTGATGGACAGCCCCTCCTCACCCTGCTGAGCCTGCCCGCCCTGGGTCCAAATCCCCCTTACAGGGCATCGCCTCTCACAGCCCTGCTGTTTGGAGCAAGTCCTGCAGCTTCCTCGGACCTCTGTGACCCAGGCCCCGCAGCCTAGGCAGAACCTTTGGGTGGCTACTAGTCAGAAGAACACCTGCTACCTCGGGCCCCCCGGGCTCCCCTTAAATGATCCTTTCTCCTTCTCTGTTCTCCCTTCCCACTCTTTATTCTCTTATTCATTCATTCGGTAATTTTTGAGTCTTTCCGTGTCAGGTGCTGCTCTAATTGCTGGAGATACAGTGTATTAATAAAGATATAATGGTAAAAATATGTCTGGTATTAGGAATGATTAAAAGAAAAGTCATTTAGGGAAAGGGCATCCCTCAGCTGTTTGGGGAAGTTTCCAGAAAGTGTCTCATGCTGCTCTTAGACGCTGGCTTCTCTGGCAGGGGGTGGCTGCCGAGGGCTTTAGTGCGGCCCCAAAGGTGACGGGAAACCCGGCCCTCCCCACCGTGCTGCTGGAGCCACATGGGGCCGTGGCCACTGGCCGCACCTGCCCGAGTTTCCAGGGAAGCCCCAAGGCCCAGAGGGCTCTCTGGTGGCTGCAGTGGTGTGGACCTTCACCTTCCCCCCGGGTGCCACGTGCTGCTGTGGGCTTCAAGCCTCAGAAAGGTCAGCGAAGTGGCTTACACAGTTTATACTTTTCATGTCTATTAATTTTTCATGACAGATGCAATCCACAAAACTATTCCCACTGTACAGTATTGAGACTATCACGGATACATCCTGAGTGCTTCCTGACTGGGGCCCATTTCTAAATGGACGACCACTGCTCAGTGGTGGCCTTCTGGGCGCCCCCCCCCAAACATAAACTCACTGTTTTGTACACACACTCTACAAACGCACTGCAAAAGCATATATTGTATTGCTTCGTGGCTTTTTTCTTATATAAAGGGTCTATATTTAAAATCTGGAAATTCATTTTTGTACTTATTGAAAACCACATCAATTTATGGAGTGATTCAATCAGTGAATAGAGAACTCTGCATGTGTCTGCCTGCCTGTCTTCCTTCCTTCCTTCCTTGGTTTTGTTTATTTGTCAGAGAGCACAGCAGGGGGAGCAGCAGGTAGATGGAGAAGCAGGCTCCCCACTGAGCAGGGAGCCAATGGGACTGGATCCCAGGACTCCAGGACAATGACCTGAAGCAAAGGCAGGTGCTTAAGTGACTGGGCCACTGACTCATCCCATGCATGTGCCTTTCAACTGCTGTTTAACAACCCACAATATAGATGCACCCTTCTCCTGTTAAGGGTGAGAACGTGAGTTTTGTTTAGAAAGGTAGACACAGGCGCCTGGGGTAGCTCAGTTGGTAAAGCAGCTGCATTCGGCTCAGGTCATGATCCCAGGGTTCTGAGATCAAGTCCTGCATAAGACTCCTGCTCAGCTGGTAGCCTGCTTCTCCCTCTCCTCCCTGCTCCTGCCCTCTCTCCCTGTCTCTGTCTCTCCCTCTCCAATAAATAAATTAATTAATTTTTTTAAAAAAGGGAAGAAAAGTAGACGCTGTGAAATGGAACTGTTGGATTTGTGCATTTCATATTAGTATAGATCCTTCCACATGGTCATTCTGCCAATTTCTCCTCTGCCTGTAGCCAGGAGAGGGCATGTTCCTGTTTGTTTGCTGCCCCTTCTCTCTTGGTCCCAGATCCAGGGTCCTGGGGACTGGGCAGGGAATATGAAAGGCAGACCTGAGTACCCTATCCAGTGACCCTGAGATTTGGGTTTGGGGCCAAGTTTTCATGATGCTCTTCTTGAGGGTTTATTCTCAGGAGCCCTCTGGTGGACACAGCCAGGAAGGGATTTGTGCCAGACTCCGAAAGAGAAGGTGTCTAATAAAATGACTCTTTGGGAACGTTTATTTTAGGTTAAAAAAAAAAATGTTTCGTTTGCAATGTTCTGATTTCAAAAATGATAAGCACCAGCTCTACAGGGCGTTTTTTCACCCCTGTCCTGTGGCCACCCAGTACCTCTCCCCAGAGACAAGCAATCTTCGTATGGGTGCTGCCAGAGCAAACCCCGGAGACAGCCAGTATTGTCTGTCTTGTGTATTCTTCCAGAAATAGTTGGTGAGTATGTATGCAGTATGTATATGTGTGTCTGTAATTGTCGCCATTTGTGCCCCCTGATAAACAATACCACACAGTGTTTAAGAGCAGAGATCTAAAGCCGGGCTTCCTGAGTTCTAATCCCCAGCTCTACCTTCTAATGCCCTGCATGGCCCCTAAACAAATTACTTAACCTTTCCTGCCTCAGTTTCCCCATCTGCCAAATATTGCTAGGCTTAAATGATTTGGTATCTGTAGATCTCTTAAAACTGTTTCTGAAACATAGTAAGAACCATGAACTCATTTGTTAAATAGTTAAAAAAAAAAAAAAGGAACTGTCTGCTTATGCTATGCTGTTTCCTTTCTTGATATTTGTATGTTATAAAATGATCATCACAATGCCTAGTTAGCATCCATCATCATACTGTTACAGTGTTTTCCTTGTGATGAAGAATTTTAAAATCTACTCCCTTAGCAACTTTCAAATATGCAATACAGTATTATTATAGTCCCCATGGTGTACATTACAGCCCCAGGACTTAATTAGTTTATAACTGGAAGTTTGTAGCTTTCAACTCCCTTCACTCATTCCCCCCACTCCCACACCCCACCTCTGGCAACCACCAGTCTGTTCTCTGTCTCTATGAGCTTGGTTTGCTGCTGTTTCAAAATTGCACATATAAGTGAGATCATATGGTATTTGTCTTTTTCTGACTTATTTCATTTTGCGTAATTGCCTCAAGGTCCATGTATGTTGTTACAAATGTCAAGATTTCATTCGTTTCATGGGGGAACAGTATTCTAGTGTGTGTGTACCACATCTTCCGTACTCATTCATCAGTAGACACTTAGGCTGTTTTCCTGTCTTGTCTGTTGTAAATAGTGCTGCAGTAAACATGGAAATGCAGGTATGTTTTCACATGAATGCTTTCATTATCTTTGGGTAAGTACCTGGAAGTGGAATTGCTGGATTATATGCTAGCTCTATTTTTAATTTTTTTGAGGACCCTCCATCATGGCTGCACCAGTTTGCCTTCCCACTCACAGAGCACGAGTTCCCTCTTCTCCACATCCTCACCGACAATTGTTATCTCTTATCTTTTTAGTAGTAACCAGTCTAACAGGTATGAGGGGATCCCTTATTGTGATTTGGATTTGCATTTCCCTGACCATCAGTGACATTGAACACCTTTTCATGTACCTCTTGGCCATTTGTGTATGTGTGGAAAACTATTCAGGTCATCTGCCCTTTTTTATTAGAATTGCTTTTTTTTTTTTTTTTTTTTTTGGCCTTTGAGTTATATGAGTTCTTTATATATTTTAGATATTAATCCCTTATCAGATATATGATTTGCAAATATTTTCTCCCACCTGTAGGTTGCCTTTTCATGTTGCTGATGGTTTCCCTTGCTTTACAGAAGTTTCTACTTTGATGTAATCCCACTTATCTGTTTTTGCTTTGAGAGATGTAAAAAAATCCTTAACAGGAGTGATGTCAGGGGGCTCACTGCCTATGTCTTCTTCTAGGAATTTTGTTGTTTGAGTGTTACATTCAAGTTTTTAATATATTTGAGTTCGTATTTCTGGATGATGTAAAATAGTGGGCCAGTTGTATTCTTTTGCATGTTGCTATTCAGTTCTCCCAACACCATTTACTGAAATCACCTATGGCGAATTTTAGTTCCTTTGTCAGAAATTGGCCATATATACCTCGGTTTATTTCTGGGCTGTCTACTCTGTTCTGTTGATCTGTGTGTCTGCTTTTATGCCAATACCATACGGTTTTGGTTCCTATGTTCCTTTGTAATAGAATTTGAATTTGGAGGCCTTTTGCTTCCAGCTTTGTTCTTTATCAAGATTCTTTTGGCTTTTTCAGACTCTTTTGTGATTCCATACGGATTTTAGGATTGTTTGTTCTATTGCCGTGATCAATGGCACAAGAAGAATCTATAGATTGCTTTAGGTTGTTTGGACATCAACTATATTTTTCTGTCTACGAACACGAAATATCCGTCTGTTCATTTGTTTCTTCAATTTCTTTCAAAGTCTTGAAAGTTTTCAGTGCACAGGTCTTCTGCCTTTTTTGTTGAATTTATCCCGAGCTATTTTATTCTTTTTGATGCATTTGTAAATGGGATTGATTTCTTAATTTCTCTTTCTGCTACTTTGTTATTTGTGTACAGAAATGCAACAGAATTTTGTACTGTGATTTCGTATAGCTTTTCTGAATTCATTTATTAGTACCAATAGATTTTTGGTACAGTTTTTAGTGTTTGCTATATCTAATACCATGTCACCTGGAAATAGTGACAGGTTTTTTTTCCAATTTAGTTAGTTTTTATTTATTTATTTATTTATTTTGCCTACTCTGGCTAGGTTTTCAATACTGTGTTGATCTTATACTGATCGATACTAATCACTTGATCTTAGCCAAAAGGGCAAGAAGCAATTGAATACTATGTTAAATAAAAATGGTGAGAGTGGTCATCTTTGTCTTTCCTTAATCTTAGAGGAAACCTTTCAGCTTTTCACCATTGAGTATGATGTGAGCTGTGAGCTCGTTGTGTATGGCCTTTGTTATGTTGGGGTATGTTCCCTCTATACCTACTTTATTGAGAGATTCTATCATAAATGGACATGGAATTTTGCAAAAGACTTTTCTGCATCTGTTAAGATGATCATATGATTTTTATTCATTTTGTTCCCATGGTATATCACATTGACTGATTGTGGATGTTGAACTGTCCTTGCATCCCGGGAGTAAAACCTATTTAATCATGGTATACGATCATTTTAACATAATGTATTAAATTTGATTTGCTAATATTTTGTTGATGATTACTTTTTTACTATTGAGATATAACTGACATTAACATTATATTAATTGCAGATGTACTACCTGATTCACTATTTGCATGCTAAGTAATACCCATCACTACACATAGTTACAATTCTTTCTTGTGATTAGAACTTTTAATATCTACTCTTTTATCATGTTTCATTGTTTCATTTTTTTAACAAAATACCTTGAAGCTTATTCCCCCTTCTTTTACAGCTGCAAAGCATTCTATTGTGTGGATGAGCCAGTGGGTGCTCAGCAGTCCCCTGGTGATAGTGCTATTGTCCATTTTTTGCTGCTGTAAACCATTCTGAGACTAATGACCTTGTATATAGTCATTTTACATGTGTGTGAACATGTATGTAACTTAAATTCATAAAAGTGGGATTGCTGGGTTGAATTTCGTAGTACTGATAGATGTTGCAATATCACTTTCATGGAGTTTATACCTATTTACCCTGTTTTTTTAAAAAAGATTTTATTTATTTGACAGAGACAGAGCAAGAGAGGGAATACAAGCAGGGAAAGTGGAGGAGGGAGAAGCAGACTCCCCACTGAGCGGGGATCCTAATGTGGAGCTTGATCCCAGGACCCCGGGATCATGACCTGAGCCAAAGGCAGATGCTTAACTGACTGAGGCTCCCAGGTGCCCCCCCCCCATTTACCCTCTTAACTGATAATGTGGGACAGAGCCTGTTACCCAGGACTAACAAATACAGTGCTGATTAACCTTTGATCCTTGCCCAAATGATAAATAATAGTGTATCTCAATGCAGCTGATTAATTTGTATTTCTTTGTATTACATCAGATTCATTGTTTCAAAATTCATTTTATTTCCTTTTCTATAAACTGTTGATTGACTTTTCACATTCGCTGATGGGTTATCATTTATCCTTACTGAGTCTTAGGCCCTTTTTACATAACGAGGAAATTTGCTCTTTCTGATTTGAGTTACAGTTCTTTCCCCGATATTTCAACTGTCTTTTTACTTAGTGACTTTATTAGATTTTTTTTTCAAAACGAGAGTTTTATTTTCCCTGTTCTGTATTGAAAGCATTCTTGGATACAAGCATTCTATTTATAGACAGAAATAAAAATAATGACAAAGAAACAACTTACATAACTGTATATTTTAAGAGACAAATGTAGTGTCTTACAGACTTTCTAGAATGTGAAATAGGACCACTTTGAATCATGTGCTTTGTAAAATAGTATAATGCTAAATGTTCCTGTGAGAACAAATTTTCCTGTAGTTCACCTGTTGCTATTAGTTTATCTTTGTTATACATACTTTGGTACAGATTTATTGATGATGGAAAGCTGTTCTCTTTGTTATCATGGACTTCAGATTATTTTACTTCAGGGGCTTTACTCATTGATGTTATTTTCTTTTTAGATTTTTTTTAATGACTTGCTTTTTATTGTATTTTTAAACTTTTTAAAAAGATTTTTTTTAAAGATTTTATTTATTTGACAGAGAGATCGCAAGTAGGCAGAGAGGCAGGCAGAGAGAGGAGGAAGCAGGCTCCCTGCTGAGCAGAGAGCCCGATGCGGGCCTCGATCCCAGGACCCTGAGATCATGACCTGAGCCGAAGGCAGAGGCTTTAACCCACTGAGCCACCCAGGCGCCCTGTATTTTTTAACTTTTTAAGTTTTTATTTAAATTTCAGTTAGCATACGGTGTAGTATTAGTTTCGGGTATAATACCGCGACTTAGCACTTTCATACAGCACCCAGTGCTCATCATGAGTGCGCCCCTTCATCTCCATCGCATACTGAACCCATTCCACCCCCACCTCACCTCTGGTGACCACCAGTTTGTGCTCTAGAGTTAAGAGTCTGCTTCTTGGTTTGCCTCCCTCTCTTTTTTCCCTTTTGCCCATTTGTTTTGTTTCTAAAATTCCACGTGTGTGAAATCCTGTGGTATTTGTCTTTCTCTGACTTATTTCGCTTAGCATCATACTCTCTAGCTCTGTACATGTGGTTGCAAATGGCAAAATTCCATCTTCTTTTTTATGGCTGAGTAATATTCTGTGCGTGTGTGTGTAAGATGTATACACACACACCCCTTTCTTTTTATTCATTGGTCAGTTATTGTTTGTGCTGTTTCCATAATTTAGCTATTATTGATAATGAGGCTATAAGCATCAAGGTTCATGTATCACGTTGAGTCACTGTTTTTGTATCCTTTGGGTAAATACCTAGAACTACAGTTTCTGGATTGTAGTGTAGTTCTGTTTCTGACTCCTTTAGGAACCCCATACTGTTTTCCAGAGTGACTGCATCAGTTTACATTGTCACCAACAGGATAAGAGGGTCCCCCTTCCTCTCCATCCCTGCCAGCGCATTGTTAGTTTTAGCCATTCTGACAGGTGGGAAGTTATGTCTCACTATAATTTTGATTTGTAGTTCCTTGATTTTTTTTTAAGAAAGATTTTATTTATTTGCAAGAAAGAGAACATGAGTGGGAGGAGGGACAAGCAGACTCCCCACTGAGTGAGGAGCCCAACACAGGGCTCAATCCCAGGACCTTGTGTTCATGACCCGAGCTGCAGTCAGATGCTTAACCAACTGAACTACCACATGGCACCCCACTCTGCAAAAGCTTTTGATTTTGATGAAATCCCACTAGTTTATTTTCGCTTTGGTTTCCCTTGGCTTTAGAGACAGATATAGAAAGAAGTTGCTATGGCAAATGTCAAAGAGGCTACTGCCTGTGTTTTCCTCTAGGATTTTTATGGTTTTGGGTCTCACAGTTAGGTCTTTCAACCATTCTGAATTCATTTTTGTGTATGGTATAAGAAAGTGGTCCAGTTCCATTCTTCTGTGTGTTGCTGTCTAGTTTTCCCAGCACCACTTGTTGAAGAGACTGTCTTTTTTCCCAGTGGATGGTCCTTCCTGCTTTATTAAAGATTAACTTAATATTGTAGTGAGCTCATTTCCGGGTTTTCTCTTCTGTTCCTTTGATCTTTATGTCTATTTTTGTGCCAGTACCACACTGTTTTTTTGTTTGTTTGTTTGTTTGTTTAGTACCACACTGGTTTTGATCACTACAGGTTTGTAATACAACTTGAAGTCTGGAATCGTGATGCCTCCAGCTTTGCTTTGCTTTTTCAAGGCTGCTTTGGCTATCTGGGGGTCTCTTGTGGTTCCATACGAATTTTAAGAGCACTTGTTCTAACTCTGAATTTTCTTTAAATCTTTGTATAGTATAATTTATTAGCCTTCTCGTCAGTGGCTTCTGAGTGTGCGTTATAGAATAGCCTTCACTATTCTTAACTGATAAATCTCCCAGGTCCCTCAGTGTCTTTTAGTAATTTTATTATTTTTTTCAACATTTAAATCTTAGATCTACTTGAAATTTATCCAGATAGGCTGTGAGTGACGGAACTGGTAAGTTCTAAGTTGAGATCTGGCCCTTCCTATTTAGCAGTCTACCTATTTCCTTTCAGCCTGGGTCTTATTCTGTGTGCGTTCCATCCCTTGCTGCTTCAGAATTTCTCCTGTGGTTTTCTTAAGCAGTTCTCCCATCATGTGCCACCCTGACTTCCTCATGTCCAAACTCGGGCATTTTCTTAAAACCCTATAGCTTAACCCTTAAAACCCTACACACTCCTTGCAGGGAAATTATCAATATTTCCTATGACCACTTCCTGTTTGTCCCTGGTCCCCTCCCCATTCCCATTCTCCCTGCTCTAGAGCCTAGAATGGAACTGGAAGCCTCTTTCTCTGTCTGAGGCTCTGAGGTTTATTTTCACTTCTTTGCAAATTATACACCATTGAGTTTCTGTCCCGGCCTCAATCCTCAGCCTGCACCTGGTTCTCAAAGGCAGCTTTCCCTGGACATATCTAGCACTTTGATTTCAAACATAGGAGCAAAATGCCTATTTTCTCAAAGTCCTTTTTAATCTTGACTTTGCCTATTCCCACTAGTATAACACCCACATTCTTCCTCTACATCCACCAACAGTTGAATATTAGAGCCTTTTTTCTTTGTTCTTCGCGGATATCCCAACGCCAGGGCCCATACCGCAACACCAGCTGGCTGCCCATCACTGACTTTTGATGTCTGTTAGGTCCGAATGTCCTTTCATCTGGTTAGAAATCCCTTTCTCTGTAGCTCTAGTCTCCAGGATTCAGACTCCCCCTTGGGAGGTGATGAGCAGGACAGCTGCCCTGAACCTCGTGGCTCATGCGGGGGTCATTCTGGAGCTGTCATTACTGCTGGACCTCCTCATGGTGCCCTGGCCCCGAGTAGCCAATCAACTGACACATCTCTGTAGCATCAGACCCATTCTCTCTGCCCCCCACCTCTTAGTACCCTGAATACCCCCTTTTTAGGGGTGGAGTTTATAACTTTTCCCTTCATAGAGTCTTCTTTGTGGTGTCTATTCTCTAACCCCTTTCTTTTTTTTTTTTTTTTTTTTTTTTTTTTTTTTT
>PITA01021671.1:0-32136 GCA_004023965.1 Spilogale gracilis | reverse complement strand
TGGGTGGCTCAGTTGGTTAAGCGACTGCCTTCAGCTCAGGTCATGATCCCGGAGACCCGGGATGGAGCCCCACATCAGGCTCCCTGCTCCGCGGGAGGCCTGCTTCTCCCTCTCTCACTCCCCCTGCTTGTGTTCCCTCTCTCGCTGTGTTTCTCTCCGTCGAATAAATAAAATCTTTAAAAAAAAAATAAAGTGCTTTTCTTCTTTTATCTATAGATCAAGTAGGAAAAACAAACTTTAGGGTAAGATATTTAAAAGCTTTATAAAGAATATAAATATATTACATATTTTACTACTACTATTTCCATTTAGTTAAAAAAGCACCATTAAAAATACATTTCTGTCATTAATATTTTTAAATGACTTTTTTTTTCTTTTCTTTATCAATCAGAATGAGTTATTTTCTTACTCGGGTTATATTTAGTCTTATGTTTCCCACTGACTATTTAATTTCTTAGTCAGGTAGTTGATTTATATGAAATTCTTGTTTATGTCTCTAATGCCCTCATGTTATTAGGGATGAATGACTTGAAATAGCAAACAAATTAGGAAGATTTCTCAAGAGGTATTTAACTCTGGCAAAAACAAAATTAAAAATATTAAGACAATTTATAAATTAAAAATATTAAGATGATTCTGAAAATTTGTTTCATTACCAAACCAAGTTGGATTCACCTTTTCATTCTGCAAGTATTAAAAAAAAAATCAGAAGAGCCATTGCTTCCACACATAATGATGTTCACCAGACTGGAAATGCCTCAGATTACAAAGTTAATTACAGTACGATGTCAGTGTGGATAGGTTTATTTTATGATTTTATCCATTATCACACCACTGAGGATATCACTCTTTTCAGTAGGATGCTAATTATATAGCAACAAAATTATCACACACTTATAGTCAGTATATATAACAGATTTTTTAAATCTCCCAGATTTTTCCCCACCTCAACAGGTATCTCTATTATAAATCTTATGTAATGGACGCAATAACCTTATGAAATAGGTATTATTATCCTCATATTACAGTAGAGGAAGTTGATGTACCAAGAGATTAGTAATCATCTTGTTCTCATTTTCTATTTTTGTGCAAAATCTCTTCCTCAACCTAGTGGCTTAAACCAACCTTTTATTTTCCTCACAAATTTGTGCATCAGGAGATTATAATGCCCTCAGGAGGGCAGTTCTCTCTTGGAATTTTCCTTGGGGTGTTATCCTCCACTTCCTTTTTAACTTATCTAAGTTTGTTATTTTTTTTACCCTTGTCTGTTTTTCTATAGTAACTAAAAAAATAAATTTCAAATGAAAATTTCAAGTAGAAATTTACTTTAAGGCTATAAAAATAGAGGCGTACTAAGAGTAACTGTGTCTCACTCTGTAAACTTTTCTGAGGGGGAATATAAATAGCAATAGATTTAAGGGAAATAAAAAAAAAATCTATGTTCATAGGATCTGTGGGGAGGTAGAAAAAATTAGAAAATGGGAATGCCCAGCAGTCTTTTGGGGAACTTAGTGTTTAGGGTTTTTTGCAGATTCCCCATATATGTGAAAGAAAATTTGAATCGATGTTAATCTTAGGAAACTTTTAGAAGGCCTTTCCTTAGGGTATCCCATATCTTGTTCTACATGCATACTTCATAGATACTGCAGACCACAACAATAAAATGAATATTATAATAAAGTGAGTCAAATGAATTTTTTTGTTTTTCCAGTACATAAAAAAGTTATCTTAGCACTATATTGTAGTCCATAAAGTTTGCAGTAGAATTATGTCTAAAAAGATAGACCTTAATTAAAAAATGCTTTATTAGAGGGGCACCTGGGTGGTTCAGTTAGTTCAGTGACTGCCTTTGGCTCAGGTCATGCTCCCAGGTCCTGGCGTCCAGCCCCACATCATGCTCCCTACTCAGCATGGAGTCTGCTTCTCCCCCTGCCTCTGCCTGCCTCTCTGCCTACTTGCGCCCTCTGTTTCTCTGTCAAATAAATAAATAAATAAATAAAATCTTTAAAAAAATGCTTTATTACCAAAAAATGCTAACCATTATCTGAGCTCTCAGTAAACTGTAATCACTGAGCACGAGGACAAATATAATAATAATGATGTTGATGACTGAAATATGGCAAGAATTACAAATTGTGACACAGAGATGTGAAATGAGCAAATGCTGTTGGAAAACTGTCACCAGTAGATTTACTCAAAACCGGGTTGCTACGAACCTTCACTTTGTAAGAAACACGGTATCTGTGAAGCACAATAATGCAGTGAGCAATAAAATGAGATATGCTTGTATTTTTAAGGAAAAAGAAAAATCATATAATATACATGGAATTACTTCTTTTACCTTTTTTTATACTTTTAATTTCAGAGTTTTTAACAGTTGTTATTAGTTTCAGGCATACAATACAATGATTCAACAATTCTGTATATTATTCATTGCTCATCATGATAAGTATACTCTTTAATCCCCTTCACCTGTTTCCCATCTCTGAGAACCATCAGTTTGCTCTCAGTTGTTAAAAGTTTGTTTCTTGGTTTATCTCATTTTCCTTTGTTTTGTTTCTTAAATTCCACATGTGAGTGAAATCATATGGTATTTGTCTCTCTCTGACTGACCTACCTCATTTAGCATTATACCCTCTGGATCCATCTTTGATGTTGTAAATGGCAAGATTTCATTCTATTTTTATGGCTAAGTAATATTTTATTGGATGAATTTTATCCATTCATCTAACAATGGACAGTTGGGCTGCTTCCATAATTTGGCTGTTGTAAATAATGCTGCAATAAACATGGGGTGTCTTTTTGAATTAGTTTTTTTGCATCCTTTGTGTAAATACCCAGTAGTGGAATTATTGGATCATATGGTAATTCTAGTTTTATCCTTTTGAGGAGCCTCCATACTGTTGTCCACAGTGACTTCACTAGCTTGCACTCCCACCAACACAGCATGAAATTTCCTTGTTCTCCACATCCCTGCCAGCATTTGTTTTTTCTTGTTTTTGATTTTAGTCATTATGACAAGTGTGAGATGATATCCCATTGTGGTTTTGCTTTGCATTTCCCCTGATGATGAATGATGTTGAGCATCTTTTCATATGTATGCTGGCCACCTGCATATTTTCTTTGGAAAAATCTCTGTTCATGTGTTCTGCCCACTTAATTTGGATTATTAAATGTTTTAATATTGACCTGTGTGAGTTCTTAATATATTTTAGATACTAACCCTTTATCAGATATGTCATTTCCAAGTATCTCCTCCCATTCAGGAGACTCCCTTTTAGTTTTGTTGATTTTCTCCTTTGCTATGCAGAAGCTTTTTATTTTGATTAGTTTATTCATTAGCATGAATGGATGTTGTACTTTGTCAAATGCTTTTCCTGTATCTATTGAAATGATCACATGATAAATCCTTCCTCTTGTTAATGTGATGTATCACATTGACCAATTTGTGAATATTGAACCACCTTTTCATCTTTCTTGATTGTGGTGAATGATTTTATACAAGTTTTTAGATTCAGATTTGTAACAACACGAATGAACCTAGAAGACATACTAAGTGGAAATAAGCCAGACACAGAAAGAAAAATACTGTGATATCACTTATATGTGGAGTATAAAAAAGGTCAAACTCTAAAAAGTCAAAATCTAACATAGTAATAGCAGAATGTTGATTACCAGTGAATATGTTAATTAACTTTATTGTGATAATTATTTCACCATGTATACATACAGAAAAACATGTTGTACACTTTATATATAGGTACATATATATGTATTTATCCCTTGTTAATCAGACTTCAGTAAAACTGGAAACCAAAAGAAATAGATTATAATTATAGTTACTCCACGATTATCAAAAATGCTGACTAAAAATTGTCACAGTCCTAGTAGGTGTGTAGTAATGTTTTATTATAATTTTAATCTGCATTTCCCTTTTGAGTAATGATGATGATGCAATTTTACAAGTTAAACATTTGCTTTTTCTCTTTTATAAAATGTGCATTTAAATCTTTAACCATTTTCCCCTTTAATTATTAATATTTATTTATTTATTTTGAAGTGAACACAACCTAAAGATTTTATTTCCTTCATAATATAACAATATATGAAGCTTAGAAATGGATCATTTCACCCATTTTTTTCCGATCTCCTCCCAGTTGGACTCAATACATTGAAGCCTCAGCACAATCTTTGTATTTTGGCCTTCTTCCAAAAGATCGGCTTAGTCGGCCCACCATTGCCACTCTGCTTCCTGTCATAACACCATTTTCCCTGGGCATAAATAGAATCTTTGCTTTTCTTATATTCTGTCACTTTGTGTGGTTGGTACTTTCCACACTTCCTGTGGCTAGTCCAACAGATTTTAGTAAAGAACATTCACTATGTTTGCAAGAAAGCTTTCTGTGTGGAAAGCTAACTAGTGATATTTAGATATTTTTTATTGATACCGGTCACTTGTTATATGTATTGCAAGTATCTGATCCCATCATGTGGCTTGTCTTTTTATTCTTTTATTGAAGTACTTGAATAAAATAATTTGTGAAGTTGGATCTAGTTCAATTTTTAATTTTTTCCCTTATGCTTAGTGCTTTTGAAAAATCTTTGTTTACACAAGGGTCATGAAGATATTTTACTTCACTCCTAGAAGCTTTAATTTTTGTCTGTCTTATTTAGAGTTCTACTTCATTTGGAGTATATGTTTTTGTATGGTAGAGGTAAGATTTAGGATTCATTCGGTTACATATAACCGGTTAGCCAGCTGACTCAACACATTTATTCAACGCTGTTCTCTTACTTCACTGCAGATCTGCATCTGTCAATGCCCTTTGGTGGCTATACATGCGTCTGTTTTTGGATTTTTATTCTATTCTATTGGTCTGTTTATTAATGTTGTGCTAAAGTATACTATCTTTATTACTATATTTTAAAATAAGTTTGGATAACTCCCCTAAATTTTTGATAATATCCTAAATTTTTTTCTTCTTTAGTATTGTGTTGACTATTTTTGATTCTTTACATTTACATATAAATCTAAGAAACTACCTGCAAATTTTTATGCAAGATTAATAATAATACTAGTATTAATTATTACTAACAATAATTACACAGTCATCCCCTATTGATAGATGTGAAGATGATTTTATTTTTTTTTTACCAAAAGAAACAAAACATTTTGCATGTTAAACATTCCTATTTTTGATCAATTTATTAAGGCACTTATCCAGAAGTGCAGTTATCTGGTCAAAAGGATGAGTACTTTGATATGATGTGTTTGATATATTTTGTTATCTGCTATCAAATAGCTTTTTTTTTTTTTTTTTTTTTTAAAACAGATTTTATTTATTTATTTATTCATTTATTTAAGATTTTATTTATTTGAGAGAGAGAAACACAGCCAGAGAGGGAACACAAGCAGGGGGAGTGAGAGAGGAAGAAGCAGGCTTCCCACTGAGCAGGGAGCCTGATGTGGGGCTCGATCCCGGGTCTCCAGGATCATGACCTGAGCCGAAGGCAGTTGCTTAACCAACTGAGCCACCCAGGCACCCCTATCAAATAGCTTTTATTCACAGCACCGATAGCAGGATGCAAAACAGTAGTTATTTCTGTATTCACACCATCTGTAAAAAGTTTAACATAATATACAAAGGATGTAATACATCCTTGACTATGCCTTATTTTACTTGTGTTTATTTTGAATATTTAAGTACATTTGTGTTTACCAGTTTTATTTATTTTCTTGCAAATCAACCAAGAGTCAGAGTGAAACCTTAACTAAACTTGTGCTTGTTGGCAATCTCACTGGTATTGCTTTAGGAAAAATAACTATCGGCTGAACAGTAAGCTTCATGTGTAGCATTTTGTGTGGGTGACTGCTTATGTACAGTGAAGGAAATAAATCTACTTTAGATATTTTGAGTTTAGAAGCTTCCAGTAAAAAAAAAAAAATGAAGTTATAATAGGGCTTCCCTTAGCTGTTCAGCTTCTCTCTAGAGAGCTTAGATACCATTATTTGCCATAGAAGTGAGGATTCTGGGACCCCAATATCTAGAAAGTAAAGACCTATGGGAGTTGAGTAGTCTGTATGGTGATAAATCTTCCTCAGTACTAAGTGTTCCACTCTTCTCAGTATGGTTGATGTCATCAATGCACGTTTGTCAAGGTGGAGTAGCACAGAGACTTCCTCTGTTTTCCTGAACCACAGCATAATCCAAGAGAGTCCCTCCCTAAGTCTGAGAGATTTTGGTTCTCAGTGTCATGTAAGAGGGGTCAGTGCTAATGACTCACGTGTCATTAGGGCTCGCTCATGTGTGCCCTCTCTATAACAATAGCTCTTCACATTATATTTTATATTCTTTTGCATAATCACTGTGCCTATTATCTCTTCATGTAAGTAATTCACAAGTAGCTACTCTTTTTTTTTTTTGCATTTTTAAAAATTTTTTCAGTGTTCCAAGATTCATTGTTTATGCCCCACACCCAGTGCTCCATGCAATACGTGCCCTCAGTACCTACCACCAGGCTCACCCATTCCTCCATCCTCTCCCCTACAAGACGCTCAGTTTGTTTCTGACTCCAGAATCTCTCATGTTTCATCTTCCTTCCTGATTTACCCCACTTCCCATTTTCTTTCCTTCTCCTATTGTCCTCCATATTGCTCCTTATGCTGCACAAGTAAGTGAAACCATATGATACTTGACTTTCTCTGCTTGGCACATTTCACTTAGCATAATCTCTTCCAATCCAGTCCATGTTGCCACAAAAGTTGGGTATTCATCCTTTCTGATGGAGGTATAATATTTCATTGTATATATGAACCATATCTTCTTTATTCATTCATCTGTTGATGGGCACCTTGGCTCTTTCCACAGTTTGGCCATGTGGCCATTGCTGCTATGAACATTGGGGTGCATATGGCCCTTCTTTTCACTACATCTGTATCTTTGGGGTAAATGCCCAGTAGTGCAATTGCAGGGTCATAGGGTAGCTCTATTTTTAATTTTTTAAGGAATCTCCACACTGTTTTCCAAAGTGGCTGCAGTAATTTGCATTCCCACCAACAGTGTAAGAGGGTTCCCCTTTCTCTACAAGCAGCTACTCTTATGTATGCTCTTCCCTGTGTCTAGGCATGGTTAGGAAAACGCACAAGTGCCCTGTAATTTTGGAACTCAAAACTGCTTTCTGACAAAAACAGAATTGAAATTCTAGCAGCTCATCTCTTTGCCTTGTAAATAGATGTCATTTTTTTCTTAAGAGAAATAGTTTACTCTTCCTTGATGACTGACTTATATGTCCTTTGCAAAAGCTTGTGTAATAACTAAAAGTATAACAGTGAAAGTTCAAAGTCACCATTTATCTGGAGATAAGTGCTATTAACATTGTAGAGTAAATCCTTCCAAATTATTTTAGATAGACAGACACATACATACACTTACACTATACTAGTCTTTTGTAATCTATATTTTTAACTTAATAAAATGTTGGGACTAGGTGTTGTGATTTCTCCATGTTGATAGATACCAATTTGCATCTCTGTTTTTAGCAAGTTATTATATAGAATTCACCGTATGGGTGTATCATACTTTATGTAACCAGCCATCTACTGAGGAAGATTTGATTGGGCTAACTTATATCCTAATATACTAACATAGTTGAGCAAAGGCAGCAGATGGCTAGAGGAAAGGACACACATCCTCCGGAGTGTTAGGAGTGTTGGACACACAGGCCTGGTTCTCCTAGATCTTCACAGGGCTTCAGAAAATAGATATTGCCAGCAAAGCTATCTATCTCACTTTACATTCGAACAGTCCCTCTCACTGTTTCTTTTCTTTTTAAGATTTTATTTATTTATTTCTCAGATTAAGAGAGAGAGAGAGTTCAAGCAGGGGGAGCAGCAGGCAGAGGGAGAAGCAGGCTCCCTGCTGAGAGGGAGCCTGATGCAGGACACCATCACAAGACCCTGACACCATGACCTGAGCCAAGGGCAGGTACTTACCCCACGGAGCCACCCAGGCCACTTGCCCCCAACATTTCCATCTCTCAGGGACAGCACTCATAAAGAACAGCTCTCTAAGAAAGCTGAGTGAAATCTGCTCACTCCCCTCTCTCTTTCTGTTACTTCTGCAGTAAAACACTATAACTGTAACCCATGCCATCTGGTGTTCTTGTATCTTACAGAAATCAAAGAAACATCACAAAAGGACCTATAGGTGGTACCTGCTACTCATCAAATACTCTTATTGCTTTCACATCAAATATTCTTATAATTTTTGGAAGATTTTCAGATTTTTTTCCTATCCTATTTTTGTAAAAATATTTTTCACTTTCTGCTCTTTTTATACACATCTATATTTTTATTTACTTATTTTTAAAATATTTTATTTACTTATTTGACAGAAGGAGACACAGTGAGAGAGGGAACACAAGTGAAGGAGTGGGAAGCAGGCTTCCTGATGATAGGGGAGCCTGATGCAGGGCTCAATCCCAGCACCGTTGGATGGTGACCTGAGCTTAACAGGTCAACTGAGCCACCCAGGTGCTCCTACATTTTATTTTTAATTTTTTTTTTATTTCGGAAACATTTAGTTTTAGAGAAAAGTTTCAAAAATAGTAGAGAGTTCCTGTATACCTTTAATACTATTACATTTCCCTCTAATACTATCGTCTTATATAACTACAGCACATTAGTCAAATGTACTAAGAATCTAATATTGGTACATAACTGCCTTTGGATTTCAGCATTTTTCTATTAATTTCCTTTTTCAATTCTAATTCCTTCAAATATTTTTATCTGTACTTTCTTATTTTTTTTAAGGTTTTCCTATTTTTCCTGGTGAAGGTTTTTATGTGTCAAATCTATTTAAGTGTGTGCATGCACACACACACACACACAGAGTTCTGAGTCAGTGGATCCACACAGTTATTTTTGAACCATTTGACGTGTCATTACTCTTCATAAAACAGTCATTTTGAAAGACTATTCCTATCTTTTGTTATAACAGGTTTCTCAGCTCTATTAAACTGTAATAAAATGTGAGTCTACCTATTTGTCTTTCAAAGCTTATTTAGATATAGTTTCTTTCCCTGATACTTGATAAAATTCAATATATGGACACCATCTGTGCCATTTCCAGTATGTCTCCTTTCTTTTGATTCCTTGTTTACTTCTTCAGACAAATAATAGGGCTTTCTCAGGGTTGCCTCAGTGAATTGTAAGCTAGATCCTCAAGGGCAAAGAGAGATGACTCAGTGAGGCAGAGAGATGTGAAGAAATAGGTAATACTCCCAAATTGGAATCTGCTATAATCCAAATTTTAATAGCAGTTAAGTTACAATTCAGAATCAAATTAACATAATAGATTACAGTAAAATATTATTACAATATTAGAACAGACCTCAGACTTAAAGATTAGCATGCCTCCATGTTGGTAATTGAGTTATGCTAATGTCTGTTCCAGGAGCCAGGTGGTAATATGGGTTGGTAAAGAGTATTTTCTACAAGTTTATGAAAGCTTGTGAATGATATCAAACACATAAAAAATTGATAACATAACTAAAAATGAATCATGAAAATTTGCAAGTTAATAAAGGCTTCCCCAAAAAATGTGTGTGAAAGATATGGAAGTGCCCAAAGCATTTAGCAAGAATGCCACATTTCCCTAAATTAAACAGATCCAACACTAAGCTTATAATCGCCAGGCAGCGTGCAATTGCAGACGTTTAGGAAGCACTAGGGATGCTAGTGACAATTTCACTCTTTACTGGGGCTGCACTAGCTCCAGAAAGTATAAGCAGTCTCAGATGTTTGGGAACTGCTCTCCAATTTCAGTTCATATAGATCAATATTTACATGTTTGAAGGTGATTTTAGGGAAGTGGACAATTTACTTCTTGCTAAGCTGTTATGGAGAAATTTATTCAGGGTTTCTAGTCACTATATCCAGGGTTTTATTTTACTTCAGCACACAAGTAAGAATCTTGCCTTGCGCATGTACCTTCCCCTCACACACAAATAGTAGTAGCAGAGCTCCACATGAGCACAGTCTCCATCACTCTTGCAAACAGTGCACCTTACAAGTTAACAGTATGCCTTCTTCTCAGGGAAGCTCACTTTTTCCTAGCATGGTCCATTTATGCCTTCACCAGATAGACGAGCCCTTCTCTCACTTGGACCAACTACCTTTCCTGCTAAAATAAGAGAAAAATGAGATGGTAGTCTCATTGGTAATGAAACAGTGTTTGTTCCCAATATTGCAAACAAAAGCTGCTAATGCCATCTCGAGGAAAGAGAACTTAGATTTTGGATTCAAATTGATAAATTCATGTATTGGAAGGACAGGGAAGATTCCTCTGACTTGCAGGAGATTATCTAGCACTGGGAGGGAAAAAGAAAGAGAGCAAGAAAGAGAGAGAAACAAGAGGCCAAAACCAAGAAGCATTTGCAGATGGACTTTTGAGAATACTGTATTAAGAGAGGGGTATTCTGCAGAGGTAGGAGATTATGCTCAGAAAAGTAAAGAGTGTGATCCAGTTCAGCATCAAAACCCTAGCAAGCTGACTGGAAGAGATTATGCTGAGTGAAATAAGCCAAGTAGAGAAAGTCAAGTATCATATGGTTTCACTTACTTGCGGTACGTAAGGGGTAACCTAAGGACAGTAGGAGAAGGAAAGTAAATGGGAAGTAGGGTAATCCAGGGAGAGAAACGAAAAAACAGAGACTTTGGACACAGAAACAAACTGAGGGACTTGGATGGAGGGGGTGGGGGGATGGGAGAGCCTGGTGGTGGGTACCGAGGGCACCTATTGCATGGAGCACTGGGTGTGGGGAATGGGGAATGAATCTTGGAACACTGGAAAAAAAAGTTTAAGTAAGAGTAAAAACAACAACAACAACAAACAACAAAAAAAACCCAAAACCCTAGCAAGCCAAGGATGCACAGCTCTTAACTGTTCGATAGCAGCAAAAATAGGTGGCAGTAAATTTCAATAGTGTGGCAGCAGAAAACACTGTAATAACAACACTTTTGAGGAGTAGGGGAAGGTTTTCAGGATCTTTTTGTCTTCCAGATAGAGCTGGGTGATGCATAAAATGTCTCTTTCTGAAGAAGATTCTAGGGAAGGCATCTGTAGGGATTTGATAGAACTTGTTCTCACTTGAACATCACCCAAGACAGTTCCTGAATCTTCGTCACTATCTATGCTGATAAAAAGGGAGGAAAATATAGGAATAGGTTCATGACATATTATTTTAAATACTTCCCATTGAGTAATTTGAGAGGAATGGGAATTCTTTTTTTTTTTTTTTAAGATTTTATTTATTTATTTGACAGAGAAAAACACAGCCAGAGAGGGAACACAAGCAGAGGGACTGAGAGAGGGAGAAGCAGGCTTCCCGCCGAGCAGGGAGCCCGATGTGAGGCTCGATCCTGGGTCTCCAGGATCATGACCTGAGCCGAAAGCAGTCGCCCAACCAACCGAGGCACCCTGGGAATTCTTTATAATTATTTTATTAATAGTGATACACAGAAAGTCAATCTAAACTGATGAACCATAAAAAATGTAAGATAGAAACTATTTAATAAATATTTATTGGTAGGATATCTATTGAGAAAGTGTTGGCGGGGTGATAATCTACAAACTGGGGATATATAAGTGTATGGAAAACCTTTGTATTTAGGAAATAGTCCATAGAGGGCAGGTGTTGGGCAATGGTTTCATGAGATTAAATAGCATAGCAGTGCTCAGTGAGAAGCAAGTATGTGGCAGAGAGAAAAAGAAGTCATTCTCAGTTCAAGGTTTGACAGTAGTAAGGAGAGACTGCCAGATGATGTTACTGCTACAAGTGTGTAACTTATAATTTGTGTACCTACACATAATTTAATGAAAATAATTATATTTAATCCAATCTGGGTAATTAATTTTCAAATCATCTTTAATTAATTTTTTAATATCTTCAGAGAGTAAAATTTCTACATAATATGATATTATACCAAACACATGCTCACCTGTATTTGATGTTTATATTCTAGGGCCAGGGAACAGGGAATCTGAATTACCTCCTGTAACACAATGTCTGAATCCCCCTTGGTCATTTTTGGATGAATCTTCTTTTTCATAATAAATTAAAACTTCTTAATAAACATTGAACCATAAGAATAAAATCACTCTAAATCTAAAATGTAAATTTTAAAATGCTCCAAATCCTTTGTATCATAAGGCAGTTTATGCATACATAGATCCAAAAGATATACACTTTCTCCAAATATCTTATTACTTGAGTTGTCAATTCTGAATAAATTCTGCTAACTATGGCCTGTGTGAGAAGAGATATGGCTTAGTGTGTGATGTGAATAAGTTAATATCTGAAAATGAAATTTAGCGATCTGTGGACAATTAGGATTTGTTGTTTAATGGTTACATGTTCTAAGTTCTCATTCCCTTAGTCATCCAGCCTTTACTATTTGTCCAGAAACTTGATGGTTTAAGAAAGTTCTTTGCTTCTATGAAAAACATAGTCAGCATCTCTTTTTTACAGAATGACCATTACTAAGGCAAAAGGGATGCCATTACCCTTTGTTTCATACTTTGCTTTTCAATATTATTTACTCTAGAAATACTCACTGAGTATCTGCTTTGATCCAAACTCTGTCTTCTCAATGGTGGAATGACCAATGAAGTATGTTTCTGAGTCCTTGGAAAATTCACAGCAGTAGGACATTCAAGAAAGTCAATAAATAAAAATATAAAGATTAAAATGTGAGCAATGTCATATGTAATTGCTCAGGTGACAAACTGGAAAAGACTAATCATATAGAAAGGAACAAGACAACTGTCACCAAAAAACCCTTAATGTTTGATTTGAGTTTCAAGGGGTGAGTCAAAACTCACTGGAAGAATATGGGTGAGAGTAGGAAACTATAATAATCCTGGCTGAGGAAACAGCATAAACATAGAAATATGTCTCCAAGTGAGGGTGTAAGGAGGGCAGTAGAAGGAAAGAGGAAACATAAGAGATTTCCCACGGCCTTGATTATAATAGTCTCAGGATTGGAAATTTTGTTATCTAGTATCTGTCATTGAGATATACACAAATTGGTTTCTCAACATAGCATTTGTTAAAACAATCATTTATTTTTCCAAAAGTTTCAAGAACTCAGATCGAATTGGGTTTTCTTGTTTTTCTTCATGATTTTTCTTCTTGATTTCTTCGAGGGATGTTCTAATCCTTATTCATTAATTTGTACCACTGATCATTCCCTTATTTTTCCTTTAGGATTCGTGACTGTCTCTCAGGCTCTCATTTTACCCTCAAACCACTAATATTTTATGCTGACTTTTTTTTTACTAATGTATGTTTATATTATAGGTATATATATATATATATATATATATATATATATACACACATATGTTTATATTACATTTCTTATCTATGTTCCTTTTTTCAACTTCTTTTTTTTTTTTTGTTTTTTTGTTTGTTTGTTTGTTTGACAGAGAGAAACACAGCCAGAGAGGGAACACAAGCAGTGGGAGTTAGAGAGAGAGAGCAGGCTTCCTGCCAAGCAGGGAGCCCGATGTGGGGCTCGATCCCGGGTCTCCGGGATCATGACCTGAGCCAAAGGCAGTCGCTTAACCAACTGAGCCACCTAGACGCCACCTATTTCAACTTCTTAATTTCTTTATTTTTCTAAATGCACATGATATCCCTTAGCATACTCATTCATTCTAGAGGCTTCAAATATTGATATATTGTTTTTTTGACCAAGTTTTATTAAGCCCTTTTGAGCTCTCTTCCTGCCCAGGCCTGAACCGTGGCCTGCTGCCCTGTTCCTTGGCTTGCTGGGGCCAGCCTTAGGAAAGAATCCTGCTAAGTAAGTTTAGGAAGAATCCTTTACTCTTGGTATCTGATCAAGTTCTTCATCCCCTACCTTTGATATCAAAGTCCTCGGCCTGCCTCTGGCCGAAATCGTGTAATGCCAGTTTAGCAGGAATCCTTTTCTCCTTGATATCTAATCAGGTTCTTCCTCCTAATTTTCTGTCCACTGACCTCCTCAGTTTGCCCTCTGGCTGTAAATCTCCAGCTATCTTTGCCGTATTAAGAAGCAAATTCAATCTGTCTCCTTTATTGCAATAGTGTTAAAAAAAGACATGTTTTTAACAACTGTCAGAATTTTTTTTTTTAATACAGTTTGACCTCTGTGTGAAGAGCTACCAGATCATTAATTCAGGACTACATTATTACCTGCTTTCTTTCTGATGCATAGCGTCTCAGCCAGTCACCAAATGTTTCATCATATAAGCCTGGATCTCTCGGATGGGTTCTATAATTGTTAGAGATAACATCCTTTTCTTTTCAGAATCATTCTGAGCATCGTGATTTCATTGCCCTCTCCCCTCATACTTCAGTTCAGAGTTACGTACATCCTTCATTCTCCATGTCCTCTGCATTCATTCAGTCTTGTCATTCTGTCTTCTGTCAGTCCGTGTTGGAATCCTTCACTGGCTTACTAATTGGTCAGTCATTTCCAAATCTTTCTCCCTTTTAATCTTCCTATAAAGTACCATCAATTCATTTTCCACAAAATAAAACTTTAATACAATTACATCATGCTGAAATATTTATTTTGCTCCCCAAGGCCTACAAATCTATTTCCCAAAGATGGTATGTAAACTTCTAGTGATAGCTGAAGTAATAGCATAGGTAATTAGCACATATTTTCAGACATATTATTAAAATACATCATGTTAATTATCATTGTGTATTACAATAATTATAACAAGATAAAATGTTGCTTGCTGTGTACATCATTATACTTTTTTAGTAATTCACCAACTTATTCTAGTAGTTGACACAGTTCTTTAGTATAAAGCAGAAATTATAATATAGTATGTGAGAACATAAATCCCTGGCTCAGAACTGAAGTTCTGCTTTCACCACCCTTGCCAAATTACATAATATCTTATGCTTTAAATTTTCCAACTATCAGTATGAAAATAATTATGGAACATACCTGAGATCATTGTAATGAAGTATGATTGGAACAATTTGTATAGAAGACTGACTAACAACTTAATGTTTGGTACAAAATAGTGTCAGTTATTAATGTTGTTATTAATAATTATCCACAAATTTGAATCGAATTTACATTGTGACTTATTTTTGTTCTCTTTATTTTCTCCTTTCTCTTTGTTGAAACATCTTTAACCAGAACTGAAAAAATAGAAGTTTAACATTCAAATATTAAAAGAAATGATGGGAAATAATACATTTTAGTCTATAGAAAGCATTTGCCACAGCATCACACAGGAATTTACAAAAAGTACTTAATGATACTGCAATAATTGTCAAACGTGTTAAGACTAGGGCAATAAAGTTGTGACTATCCTTCAACTTGGTAAAGAGATGTATTTCCTACACACAACTTCTATTTCCTCATGAAACTTGTTGGTTTTCATATAGAAACATTCTCACTTGTCTATTAAGTTGGAGGAAAAACTTCATCTTTCAAGATGAAATATTCAGCCTCTGATATAGTGCACATAATTAGGCCTGGTTTTCCAAATTAGCAGAAATCATCAACTAAATTTCTTCTCACAAAGCAAAAGAATATATACATGAGGAGGAATAAATGTGATGATTGCAAAACTCAAATTAGATAGTTACTGCTTCAGTAAGAGTTAGTTGCATGCATTATGTTATCTGAAATATATGCTTACATTTGTATGAAAAATCATAGAAAATATTTTAAACATTTGAAAACCTCTTAAATTGCCTTTTTCTAAAACCATAATTCATAGATGATAAAAGTAGAAGAGAAGAATCCTTTTCCAATATTTTGTGACTGTTTCCAAAAAATTAAATATGTCTATGGAAGTGTAGATTCTGGACACCACCCCTTGGCTGAAACAAAACAAGTGTTTGTTAAAAAACAATTTATATAATTTGTGGGGGGATTTTCTAGAATCAAACTCTACCAGAAAAGTTGTTTAAGTATTTTTAATGTCTTATTTTGAAATAATTTTACTTTCAGAAGAGATACAGAGACAGTACAGAGTTCCAATATCCTTTTCACCCAGCTTCTCCTAGTATTAACATATTTTAGAACCATGGTATAGGGGGCGCCTGAATGGCTCAGTTGGTTAAGCGACTGCCTTCGGCTCCGGTCATGATCCCGGAAACCGGGGATCAAGTCCCACATTGGGATCCCTGCTCGGCGGGAAGCCTGCTTCTCCCTCTCTCACTCCCCCCTGCTTGTGTTCCCTCTCTGCCTGTGTTTCTCTCTGTCAAATAAATAAATAAAATCTTTAAAAAAAAGAACCCTGGTATAAATATCAAAACTAAGGAATTAACATCAGTATTTTACTGTTAACTAAACTACAGACTTCCTTGGATTTCCTCAGTTGTTCTACTGACTATCCAATTTAGGGCAACAACTTGCATTTAGTGTTATTCTCCTTAGTTTTTTCTACTGAAAAAGTTGAACAGCACATTCTTCATTTCATCTTATTTCTCCAGACTTACTGTTTTTTCTTTCTTAAATTGCATGCAGGAAAATTCACTCTTTAAAGTACTAAGCTACAGAAAAAGAATATTAAGCTATAAGGATTATAATGAATGATACATACAGTGTTCTCTCTACCACTACAATACACATGCAGAATTATTCTGTTGCCCCCTGCATCCCCCAATACTGTCCTCCTATTATTATTCCCTCTTTCAGTTTGCAACATCTAGCAACAACTGACCTGTTTTCTATTCCTTTCTGTTGCCTTTTCTAGATGGTCATATGAATGGAATCATATGTCAGGTAGCATTTGGATTCGAAGGCTTTCAGTCAGGTCAATGCATTTAAGTTCATTCATGTTGTTCCCTGAATTACCAGTTTGTTCCTTTTTACTGCGGATGTGTGGGATCCAACCCCTTTACTTCACAGGAGGAAGCAGAGAGTTTTGAGTCCCCTACTGATTGTATGGCATGGTAGGGTTTATGCTGAGCCTGTGTTTCAGCCTTTCCTACCCATTTTGATGTTGGTATTTTCTCATTTCTGGATTTTTTTCAGAGGGAATTGCTCCATGTGTGTTTGTTCATTTGATGTGTCTTGGGGAGGAGGTACATTCAGGAGCCTCCTATGTTGTCATCTTGAACTGGAACCTCAAAAATTCTTCTAATGGAAGTTAAGAGAGTTAACCTTTGGTCCTGGTTCGATTATTACAGCATGATTAGAATCATATAACTAAATTTATCAGCCCATTTTCTTATCCATAAAATGAGATTTGTGGAGCAATATATATATATATCTAATGCTAAAAATTCTGTGATTTTAAATTATAGGGTTTGAATCTAAGGGAAAAAATATGGGGTAAAGGTATCTATCACTGCAAATAGGACTCAACTGAATAATAAAATTGGAGAAACAAAGTGCTAACTTACAGAAAAGCACAATTAACCATTTTTGTTAAAGTTAAAGCAGCCTTGGGGCACACAGGTGGCTCAGTCGGTTAGGCATCTGCCTTCGGCTTAGGTCATGATCTCAGATCCTGGGATTGAGCCCCCATTGGGACTCCCTGGTCAGCAGGGAGTCTGCTTCATCCTCTCCATTTGCTCCTCTCCCATTTGCGTTCTCTTCTTTTTCTCTCTCTCAAGTAAATAAATAAACTATTAAAACAATAATAAATTTATAAAGTAGCCTTTAGAAACTATCAATATAATGTCTGCAGATTGATCTTTGAATTAGTTAAAATAAGAAACTGCATTGATAAGAAGACTTCTATTAAAAATTATGTGACTTGCGATCAAAATTTGATTCAATTAACTCAATAGAAGTAGTAAAAATAAGAAGTTACTACACATTTATAGGAAGAGGCTGTTACACAGACCTGCACTGAAAAGTTTTGATCAAATCAAAGTAAAATTGACCAAGAATAAAACTTAAGGATGCCCAATGCATTAGATTTCAAGAAATTTAGCTGTAAGGATATGGGATCCTAGATGTGAAACATGTCCTATTAGTGTGGTTGGCAAAGTGTGACCTGGTTGAGTTACTCCAGTAGTTACTGATGGACAAAGCATCCTACAAGTTACTTAGAACATATCCTGGCTTTAAAGCTCTCGTATCATTGAAATCTCGACTGAATTGTGATGGAAATTTTTTCACCTTTATTGGCTAAAGAACTGAACTTGAAATGAAGAATTTAATTACATTCTTGTTTAAATTGTGCTAATTTTAGAGATACTGTTTTAATTAGTATCCGGCTCATTTGTGTGCCTATTGCATTACTTAATGGCATTTTAACTCATGTTCTTTTTTTTTTTTTTTTTTAAGATTTTATTTAATTTTTTGACAGAGAGAAACACAGCTAGAGAGGAAACACAAGCAGGGGGAGGGAGAGAGGGAGAAGCAGGCCTCCTGCCGAGCAGGAAGCCCTATGTGAGGCTGGATCCTGGATCCCTGGGATCATGACCTGAACCGAAAGGCAGTCGCTTAACCAACTGAACCACCCAGGCACCCCTTAGCTCATGTTCTTAATTTGAAATACTGAAGATAATTTGATTAAAAGTTTGAAGTACTAAGGCAGTGTTTAAGAACATTTGATTTGTTGGAATATGTATTTGATTAATTGTTCATTAATTATAAACAGGTAGTAATAATCATTCTCATTCTTGAATAGTGAAGAATACTAAAATACCATAATAATTAAATGCCATATAAATTGCCAATACAACCAACATGGAAACAATTCTACACACAGGCTGGATGACTTCAGAAGAATTACAGTGGTTATAAAAAAACATGTAAAAAGAGTATTCATTATAAGAGAGGAAGACATATTTGAGATTCCTCCATAAATAAATGTGAAGAGGAAAAAGAATGTTTTTAATTACTTTTTAAATCATCCATATAATTTTATTTCTAAGAATAAATAAAAGGTGATATCAACTATTAATGCATATAGACATTTAAATAATTATTATTAGTATCTCCTTGTGAAATTTATGACAAATTTAGTGAGGGGGTCATTTGGAAAATGTTTGAGAGGAGATTTGGTGGAAAGAAGATAGATTTTAATTGAATTTTTTCTAATACTTTTTAGTCTTTATCTTTCAGTGATGACCAAAGGTCGACTTTTACTACATGTAGTTTGTCAGTTGACATACTTTCAAAAACAAAAATCAGTTGATAATGATGATGATGGCAATGATGATGATGATGATGATAATCATGTTGATCTGTACTATCTGGACTCCAACTTGAGATTAAAGGCACCCTTCCTCTAAGATACATATCCATGTTGGCACAATTAGCTTTTATTTAGCTAAAGGCAAGCCAACCCTAAACTAAGTAGCATGAAGTTGCCAGAAACTGTGAAATCTATAATGGATCACATGCATAGTAGGTATTCAATAAATATTGAATTAAATTAAGAGGCTTTTTCTCAGTACCACCTGTTATCTTTTGTTATCATTAACTGGTAATTTTTTCCCCATTGGTAATTTCCTTTCATACCTTCTTTCAAAGACCACCTTTCTTTCATACCTTCTTTCCTCTCTTATATAGCTGGCTATGTTATTTTGGTAAAGGTCAGCAAAAGTTTCTTATAAATTATATAAAAGTGTGTATGCATAGTGCATGCACACACAAGTGAAAGGCCTGTGGGTTTGTGTATGAGAGATTTATTTGTCTGGTATTGGATGCTTATTCTTGGGATTGATTGGCCTCAGAGAAACCTGCTTAGATGTCAAATGTGACTTTGAGACATATTCTTGAAAATGGGTGTATGACCTGTTTAAGCAAATATGTTGTTTTGTTTCTTCTTATCACAAAACTTCTCCTACTCAAGCATTCACTTTCCATCTCATCTCTCATTTTTACCTTTTCTTGCTTCAGCACACGTGATTCTGTCTCCTTTCTCAGTTCACTCTGTATCAACACTCTCAGTTTCTGCCTGTGTCTAACCACTTGCAACGTCCTTGGAATGTGAGTGTTAATGCATGCATAAAATACCTGCATTGATGACTAGTAACAGTGAAAGAGCATACGATCTTACCAATATTGTGGGGCGCCTTGGTGGCTCGGTTGTTAAGCATTTGCCTTCTGCTCAGGTCATGATCCCGGAGTTCCAGAATCGAGCCCAGCATCGGGCTCCCTGCTTGGCGGGAAGTCTGTTTCTTTGTTTGGCACTCCTTCTGCTTGTGTTCCCTCTCTAGCTGTGTTTCTCTCTATCAAATAAATAAATAAGTCTTAAAAAAAAAAAGATCTTAGCAATATTGTGAAATATTCCATTATTTGTAGGAACAAAATGAAGGGGGAAAGACCGGGGGATAACACTGGTAACTAAGAAAGAATATTTTAATTTCATTACAGTCTTATATCCTTTTCAGGATTTTTAGTCTAAGACTTTACCAATCTTGACGGTTTGCACTTACAGACAAGTTATAATAGCAAGGAGGGAGATGAGTGGGAATTGGACTGGGAGTAGAAACACTATCCAAAAATTGCCGTAATTACTCTGAGGTTTTTAATGATTCACTTAAAAATTAATGTGCACTTTATAGTCACCTTTCTTCTATGTATAGCAATATTTTTATAATGATATTCTTTAAAATTGCCCAATGTTTGGTAAATTGCCATTCCAGAAAAATCCTGCCAAGTTATTCTTCTATATTTATGTACTCCCCAACAAATCCCTGCAATGCGAGGGAGGATTCACCTCCCAGTTTGGGAAACATGGGCTTATTCCTATGAAGACTTTAAGCCATACTCTTAAAGATGGTACTTTAAGTTTGAACCTAAATATATGAATGCTCAAATGATAAAACTATGGGCATCTTGGCAGGGAGACCCTACCAATGCACAAAATCATCATTTTATTTATTCTTTCTAAACTACTGAATACCTTAAATCCATCATTAGGTAACCAAATAGTGTTAAATATGCAATCGTGTATACATGGCTCTCCAAGGGTGGTTAAAAACCACATTGCCAGAAAAAATATGTAAGTAATAAGATATTTCAAAAAGCAGCTCTGAGACCAGAAAGAAGTAAACAAATCATTCATTAATAATGGCTAATATTCTGTATGATAATATGCATCTATTAAAGAAAATTAGAGTTAAATAATATACAACCTTAAGTGAATATTAAATGGCATGCACAAAAAGAAGGTGAAATTTAAATTAAAAATTATTATGGAAGAGAAAAAAAATTATACTTTCATTCTTTTTATGTAAGCAATTTAAATATAAATATATTACAAAACACAGTTTTGGTCATATGTCCATGTTTGAATATGAGCCCTTTAAAATGAAAAATGAGAGGTAATAAGATGCAGCATGTTTTTAGCTGACCTGGATAAAATTTAGCTGACCAATATAAAGTTTAAATGAAACATGCTATTAAAAATGCAGATCTGGGGCGCCTGGGTGGCTCAGTTGGTTAAACGACTGCCTTCGGCTCAGGTCATGATCCCGGAGACCCCGGATCGAGTGCCACATCGGGCTCCCTGCTCGGTGGGAAGCCTGCTTCTCCCTCTCTCACTCTCCCTGCTTGTGTTCCCTCTCTGGCTATATTTCTCTCTGTCAAATAAATAAAATCTTAAAAAAAAATGCAGATCTGAAGTTTTGATGCTTCACATTTCAAAGGTGCATAACCCAACCAGATACTAGCAAAGAAGTGGAAAAATTGAGCTTGTTGCACTTCCATTTACCTACCTCTGTATAGAACTTTGTTATTTTGTGATATATGAAATGCATATCATATATATTATATATATATCATATATATATTATTCTTTGAAGCTAAAGATACATTAACAGAAGAAAAGTTGCTTTCCCCAACAAACTCATTAAGGCAGTGGAAATCAATCCCAAATATGAACTATCCTTTGCAGTTAAGCTTGCTCTCATAGTTACAGCATTGCTACTGATGTGTGAATACACTGCTTATAGCTCGTCATCATCTCTTTGCCACCAGCACTCCCTGCTTTGTTTGTCACCAGCAAATGTCCTGTTGATTTGTAATGAAGAAATTCATAACTGCATCTTCTCTCTTGAGTTACAGAATTAGTTATGAGCACATTCACTTAAGCAGGAGGAGAAAGAAATTTACTTATCTACAAGTTTATTCACTTGATCAGTGACTCAACCAGAGGGAACAATGCAAATTCCCATGCTACCCCCTAGGATATGGAAAATCTGACTAGCAATATCTGGAGAGATTTGCATGTCGATCTTTGCTCCCTAGTCTTCAATTCATTTTATTAATACACAATTGAGGTGACACTGGGTTAAGTACCAAGACCTCATACTCAAACATGAAAGAACAGGATATGCTCTTTTAATTCACAAGAAAAACAAAGGATGAATGTTTTGTCCATTTGCCTTATGATATTCGAGGTGCCTACCTGGGAAGCAAGATAGGCTGGTCTGTTTCTGGTGGGAATACTGAAAAATATTTACAAGCTGATATTTTGTTAGAATTTTATATCCATACTTTAGTCTTTTTAACAGGTGACCAGTGGGAATGAAGAAATAAAAATAAGTCACAAACTATATACTTTTGAGGTCAATGAACCATGATCTTCCTGGCCTTTCCTTCCTGAAAATACTTTAAAGAATGTAACTTTAAGTTAGACCCAGTAATCACTGAAATAAGATTTATTTATTACTTTTTAATTTTTAAATGAACAAATATAAAATTGAGCTCCTACTTTCTGATTATCAGGTTTTATATTGCTAAACCACACCTACTCTTCCATATTATGTCAAAAATGTATATATCAGCATAGTGATGTAACTGCTGTGCAGCAACTTGTCCAGAGAAAATATGTCATCATCTTTGAAATTATAGATTAGGACCTTTAATTTTTGTTGCACAAAATAAGAATAATCGTTAAATACATTATACTCTATCAAGAATAATACTTATTATTTACGTAGTAATTTCTGAAGGAAAATAATAAAAAATATATATAGAATTCTATCTTTCCAAGGAAGAAAATACATTTTTCCCAATTGACTCTGTTGGTGAGATGGTATGACAACTATAATTACTTGTGATACTCGCCACAATGGACAGCTGAAGATCCTCTGAGTATTTAAAGTAGAAGAACTCAGAGGGCACTTAGCAATCATTTGTTGCTGAGTAAATGACTTGAGTTGCTGAGTACTGTTACACAGTAATCCTATTTCTGGTATTCCTAACTGATACCATTTAAATCTTTATGTTTCTTAATAAAAGAAAGAACAGTTTATTTGTATACTTAAAAAAAATTCTGCGGGGTGCCTGGCTCAGTTGGTTAAGCGACTGCCTTCGGCTCAGGTCATGATCCTAGAGACCCGGGATCGAGCCCCACATCGGGCTCCCTGCTGGACAGGATGCCTGCTTCTCCCTCTCACTCCCCCTGCTTGTGTTCCCTCTCTGGCTGTGTTTCTCTCTGTCAAATAAATAAAATCTTTAAAAAAAAAATCTGCAAATTAGTTAAAAGATTATCTGTCAGATTATCTAGCAAGAATTTTAGTGTAGAGATTTTGTACCTAGAATCTATATATGTGATGAAATGTAATGCTTCAGAAAGTATCTTACCAAGAGTCAGAGGCCACCAGAAGCGTGACCTCAGATCTCTTTGGAATTCACCTCATTTCTTTTTGTAAGGACTGAAAAGTTTCTGAAGTGATTTCTGCTTTGAAGATCGCAAAATAACTTTCCAGCATCTCTCAAAAACTTATGTTCTTAATACAAACTGTTTAATATCTGCTTATTTTCCCAAAACTTCATACACAAAAGGAACAATACCTGGGCATTTTATTGAATGTTTAATTTTTCAAATCATGTAGAATATAGGGTTGCCTGGGTGCTTCAGTCAGTTAAGCATCTGACTTGATTTCAGCTGAGGTCATGATCTCAGGGTCTTGCGTTTGAGCCCGGAGTCAGTTTCCCATGCTGAGTGTGGAGCCTGCTTAAGATTCTCTTCGTCCCTCTCTTCCTCTGCCCCTCGCCTACCCCCTGCTCACTCTCTCTCTCTATTTTTCTATTAAAAAATAGAATATAATTGAATATAATTTATTAATTCTGATTGATATTTTTGCAGTGTGACATTCACAGTGAAGAGTGCTAAGTGCCAGTGCTACAAAGATGAAAATATACATATATATGTAAGTGGGTATATAGATACAATACTTTTATTTAAGATACATAGTTTACTTGGGATGGATTTATAAACATAATTTTAGTAGAATATGTAGGGAGTATTACAAAGGACTCCAAAGAGTGATGATGTAATGGTCTGGGTTAATTATATTACACAAAAACACACATGTACTTACACACCCTACACCCATCTATTTATCCATTCATTCAATAACAGAGTTATATGCTGATGAAATGTTTGAATAATGTTTTGTCTTCTCTGGTTAATTTTATAAATAGCATTAAAATTTCTGTCACTTGAGTTGGCAGGCAAAGAAATCCAACACGAGACTGAGTGAAGATTTGTATTTCAGTTTTAAAGGCAGGAAAGCAAGCTGCACCGCCTTACCTGAGGGCAGGTGATTTGTTCTGGAAATCCTTTCTTTACCAGTTTCAGATAGATGTTGGCACAGACTTCCAGGAGACATCTTTAAGAATCTCTTCTACTTCTTGGGTAATTTGCAAATGTCTTTTAAAACAGTAATGAGGAATGCCTGGGTGGCTCAGTTGGCTGGGCGACTGTCTTCAGCTCAGGTCATGATCCCAGAGTCCCGGGATCCAGCCCCCCATCAGGCTGCCTGCTCGGTGGGAAGCCTGCTTCTCCCTCTCTCACTCCCCCTGCTTGTGTTCCCTCTCTGGCTGTGTTTCTAAATAAATAAATAAATAAATAAATAAATAAATAAATAAATAAAACAGTAATGATAAAAGGGTGTGTATTTTACATCTGGCTGCCATGCCTTGGGATCCCCAGAAGTGGCTGTCCATGCTTTTTTATAAGCAGTTGATTATTTGTTAAACAATGACTGTAGATGTCAGGGTCCTCCTGACTCAGTAACTTCTTCCATATTCTCTATATAATCAAAAATACAGATTTGTAAACTTGAAGGCATAATAGGTAATCTCTCTGCAATAATGTTGAAAATGTCTGCAGAGGTTGAGCTAGGTCATTTTCTTGGGATCACTAATCCATATGAGTCACAACTAGCCTCAAGTGTAGATTTAATTTATGGCAAGTTTTGCTTGATAAAGATTGTTTCAACACATACCCTTTAAAAATCTCTGTAACTGTTACATTACCTGGATACAAGGATGGTGGAAACAGTTTATAGCATTTTCCTTCTAGCAAAATCAGCAGAGGACAAAACAGTTCCTTTTGTCACTATGATTTTATTAAGAACTCTCCAAGTGTGCTTGTAATGTTAGAAATGGCACTTTTCATGGCATTCATTTTCTTGAACAATATGAGATGAATATTAATTTTGGAGCTAAATCTCTCAAAAACATTCTTTCTTAGTAAGTACACATTGCATTTTTTTCCATTTATGTTGAGAGTGTACAGTTATGGTCTAAAAGAATAATGTAGGAGATTACAATGGACTAGAGGAGATTTATAGGATGAGCTCACTTTTAAAAGGAGTCGGGTTTATGAGTTTTCTTGAGAGATGGAGTGCTTCCCTTATTTACTCAGAGGGACAAAAACAATCAAATACTCCATGATACTAGACCAAGATCACCAATGGGAAAAACAGTAGCTGTAGTAAAGATGCACTTTACTGCATCAAATAAAATGTCCATATATAATGAAAAAAAAATATGTCTTAGGAAATGAAATTAGAAGCCCCAAGGGACTCAGAAATAAATACAGTAGAAGTTGAATATTGCATTACATAGACCTTTAATTAGCCTTTATTCACAGAAAGGTATCTTGCAATAGCATTTTTATTAAAACACATTAAAATAAAATTATGTTCTAAACATAAAATATAATAATAAATGCTACATGTGACTATATCTCAAAATAACATTTTACTGACCAAGGAATAATTTATGACTTTTTTTGCCCTTAAAGGAAATAAAATGTATGCATCCCTGAGTGGCATAAAACAAACAGCCCATATAAATAAAGATATTTCATATGTATTTTCAGACTCTTATGAAAGTCAGTTCTGACCCACAGGAAATATATGTGCTGTTAATATTGCTGTATGTGTGACTTAGTGGAACAAATCCTGTATAGTGTTTTTTTTTTTTTTTTAAAGATTTTATTTATTTGACAGAGAGAAACACAGCCAGAGAG
Organism: Spilogale gracilis; assembly: GCA_004023965.1. Classification (NCBI taxonomy): domain Eukaryota; kingdom Metazoa; phylum Chordata; class Mammalia; order Carnivora; family Mephitidae; genus Spilogale; species Spilogale gracilis. Next base: position 5,878 of record PITA01021671.1, on the reverse strand, counting down.
GGAACACAAGCAGGGGGAGTGAGAGAGGGAGAAGCAGGCCTCCCGCCGAGCAGGCAGCCCGATGTGGGACTCGATCCCAGGTCTCCAGGATCATGACCTGAGCCGAAGGCAGTAGCTTAACCAACTGAGCCACCCAGGCGTCCCGTGTATAGTGGTTTTTAAAACTAAATTCTAGTTCTGAGATTGACCACTTACTGGCCATCTAAGGCCATTGCTCATTGATTTAACCTCTAGGGGAATTATTTTCCTTAGCCATTAAAAAATGACCTGGTAACAGCTGCCTTACATGAAAATGTACTGATGTGAATACCTGGAAAAAAGAGAAAATTCTATAAAAATTCAGATACTGACTGTGTTGACCAAAAGTATTTTGTATTTTTTCAAATATATTTATAATTAAAATTTAGTTTAATTATTTTTTGCCTATTCTTTCCTCCATAACACAGACAGTAGCACCATAAAACTGTGTTTATTGCTGTAGACTTTTTTTTTAAGATTTTATTTATTTGACAGAGAGAAACACAGTCAGAGAGGGAACACAAGCAGGGGGAGTGAGAGAGGGAGAAGCAGGCTTCCCGCCAAGCAGGGAGCCCAATGTGGGACTCGATCCCGGGTCTTCGGGATCATGACCTGAGCTGAAGGCAGTCGCTTAAACAACTGAGCCACCCAGGCACCCCGCTGTAGACTTATTTTATAAAGCAAATTGAAAATACTTCAAGGTGTATTATAGATGGGGGAAATAAAGTAGTGACTAGTGACAGTCATCCAGGTGATTCATATTAAAAAAAAAACACAACTCTTTTGAGTCCTTAAAGAACTATGAAATAATGGATTTTTTTACTAAGAATTCTCTATTAATCACCTCCTATTGCCCATATCTGTTTTTAGATATCAATATAGAAATATATAGATGTAGAAATATGGCTTTCAAAAGTTATGGTGGGAGATCTGTCTTCATGTTATATAACTAATCAGCCAATATAGTCTTCCAGTCTTCCAAATTTTTGTTGAGTCCAATACTTACCATAGCCCCTTCTCCAAATATATTGCAGTCCTGATTTTGGCCCAAGGTTCTCCTACATCAATGGCTGAAATAAATTTCTAACTTGACTTCCAGACTCTGGCCTGGCTTTCTTCTTATTTACCCTTAGAGTTTATGTTAAGCATGATTAGTTAAAAAGTGATCTTACTATAACCCCCCCAAAAATTGCATGTACTTTTAATTTCACTGTATGACTTCAAAAAATTTCCTAAGTAAGTATTTACCTAACAAGTACCTAACTTACATATTTCTGTGCTCCACATATTCACCAATACTAGGTACTAAGACTGTCTAATATTTGGCAACGATGAATATAAAATGATATTCTTTTATGATTTTAATACAAAGAGAGTGGTAGCTAGAAGTGAAAAGAATTCCAATTTAGAAACAAAATAATTTTTGTGAAATGTGAATCATCTAAAAAAATGCTCACTTAAAAAAAAATTCTTTTCCAGCCTCAGGCACAATTTTTTTTTTATTTGTACCCTGAGCGCCTGCTATAGGAATTGTTCCTTCAACATAAATGCTTGCCTTAATTCACATTCTTTGTAGGAACAGCCTTTTGCATTTCACTACTTGGTGAAATCCAGCTCATTATTCATGACCAAATTCATTGTAATATTCCCTTCTGAGTTTAACTCTCGACAACACTCTTCCTGAGGCAGATTTTAAAGTTCTATAGCTGATATTAAGTAGCACCTTATTCAGAACAAGTTTGTATATAATTCTATCCACTGAAATATAGGAGATGTACTTCATTTCCATTTTCAAACTGTGAGGTTATTTTTTTTTAAATTAGGAACAAAGAGCTGTATATTCATTTGTGAATTTTTAACCCTTAGCCCAGTGCCAAGGATAGTGGGTCCTCGATACATTCTGAACTGGATTCCTTTTCGTGTCAGTCTTTCTTAATGAATCAATATATGGTTAGGCAAGATGAGCTCTGGATAAAACTGTAAAGTATAAAGTATAAAGATTAAAAATTTCTTTTTTTAAAGGTTTTTTATGTATTTGACAAAGAGAAACACAACTAGAGAGGGAACACAAGCAGAGGGAGTGAGAGAGGGAGAAGAAGGCTTCTCGCTTAGTAGGGAGCCCGATGTAGGCTTGATCCCAGGGTTGTGGGATCATGACCTGAGCTGAAGGCAGATGCTTAACAACTGAGCCACCCAGGAACCCTAAGGTTAAAAATTTCTTGTGTAGTATTACTTTAATTTCTCTATCAAGTGTAATTTTTATAATGTCATAAACCAAGGGGGATTTTAAGAACACATACCTAAAGTTACCAAATAATTTAAAGACTATCAAACATACTTTATAAAAATATACTGACTACATATATCTAGTTAAGTAGTTGGCATGACTATATACAGATGCATGCTTAGACTGCATTAGCTCTGTCTTACATAGAGACATATTTTACATTTTACCAAATTTAAGACCCAGTATATTCTAGGAAGCTCCATTACTGATATATAACTAGAAAAAGTAAAATAAAAATAATGTATACACAGTGTTTTTTTATACTTTTCAAATAAGCTATGCTATGCTTACTTAAATATAGACTTGGATCACTTGAATGCAAATGCAAGACCAGGAAAATACAAGCATAAAAATTTGATAAGGTATTTCTAAAATCTTTTCACATCTCGAAACAAATGCTTCTGAAGTACTTTGCTACTCAGAGTTTTTGACGTCGGTTTTTCTTCCACATAAAATTGTACGATCAAAGACATTGGTGTTGGAACCCTTTATTTTTATTTTTTAAAGATTTTATTTATTTATTTGACAGAGAGGGAACACAAGCAGGGGGAGTAAAGAGGGAGAAATAGGCTCTGCACTGAGCAGGGAGCCCTATGACTCAATCCCAGAACTCCGGGATCATGACCTGAACCAAAGTCAGAAGCTTAACAAATGACCCACCCAGGAACCCAGTATTGGACTACTTTAAAGGAATCTGTAAAGAACTAGTAGTCATCGACTCCAAGTTATTAAGCACACCTGTACTTAAATACACATATCATCATCATGTTTTATACTTCAAATATCTTATAATTTTATTTGGCAATTATACCTCACTAAAGTTAAAAGATCCTCAGGATTTTATGTTTTACATTGGATTAGGTATCTTTTAAAAAGTTTTATTTTTCATTTTTTTGAAGAACTGAAAACTTATGAAGCATAACACAAATCTCACTTTACAGCAAAGGTTTATTCTTTTTTACACGAGTTAACCATAAGAATATTCTTCTTTTTTAAAGATTTTATTTATTTATTTGACTGAGAGAGAGATCACAAGTAGGCAAAGAGGCAGGCAGAGAGAGAGGAGGAAGCAGAGAGCCGACGGGAGCCTTGATTCCAGGACCCTGAGATCATGACCTGAGCTGAAAGCAGAGGCTTTAACCCACTGAGCCACCCAGGCACCCTAACCATAAGAATATTCTTGTTGAAAATTGTCATTTAGTTCAGTTATTGCCACTGAAAGTTGAAAGTTTGAAAGTTAAGAATCATTTATTTCTTTAAAAGGAAATACAGATTCCATTTCACAAAGACAAGCTGTTCCCTTCATTGTAAAAGTAAGTTCTAAGGATCTACTTCCCTATAAACAGAATTGTTGAAACCTAAGATGTACTTTTAGGTAACGTCACCAAAAGGACATTTCTAAGAATTAATCAAAATCAGAGCCCTTGAAGTATAGTAAAATTCCTAAAGTAAGCCACGTATTAGTTATTTGAAGGTCTGTAGATGACATTCAGGACTTCAGAGGTCAGTGCATTCACAATAAAAACTGATATATAGTCCTAAAATGCTACTATAATTTTCACAATAAAAATATGATATATTTCTTAGTCCACTTTGCAACTCTTTCATTAGTAAAACTATTCAGGGTCCAGACTGTACAGATAACCATGTAAATCCAAGAGTAGTCACTATAAGGCAGCCAAGGCAGCTGAGAGCTAGAGCCCTGCAGGTTGTGTCACTAGCTCAGACTTCTCTGGATAGCAAAGCCTTTGTTTCTGGATCCATCAAGCTTACTAGATCTTTTTATTTTTTTTCCAACTTAAGTGGGCATGATTCTGAACTATGTGAGGTGTATAATATCCTTTAATTTTTAGAAAAGTCAAATTTGTATCTATTTTGAGCTCCTTTTTGTTAAGGTAGTGACTAGAGGAGTGGGAAGAAGGGTCTTACTTGTAGTCCCAGCCCTTAGTTGTAGAAGTAAACTCCAGGCCCTTCATTTGCATCTCCTGGCTTTTTGTCCATGTCTCTCCTTGCTGCTTCTCTAACATATCTTTGGAATATAGTGACCTCTCTGCTGCTCTGATGTCATCCTAAGGTGTTGAAATCTATTGTATCCTATGCCTGGGTAAAAAATATAAATTTCTTCTGGGGGGGGGCGGGGAGAGGAAATAGAGTTTGGCATACTGCTTTTATATTGTTTTGCCCAAAAAACAGAACATCTATGGATTCCACTGATCTTGCTTTTCTCATCTTCTTTCCATCTCTCCTGACACTAATCTGTCATTTCCCTAAAGATCTTGCAGGCTCATTTCTCATTTCTGCCTTCCTCCCTTTATTTCTAGCCATCATCTCCTTTCTTCCCTGCTCTTGTTCTTCCACTCTCCCTCGCTTCCTCCTTTCTTCTCTTTCAATTTTTTGAATGAACACACTTCTTCCTGAGATAAATAATATACAGCCTATGAGCTAATGGAATGGGGAGGGGTGATAGAAACAAGAAACTGTGAGAAAAAACCAGCTCTGGTTGGTTTCAACCAGTTATTAGCCTACCATATCTGCTGGGTGTATTACATAACCCAGAAGTAAAGCCTGAGTGAGAAGATTTGAGAATGATTCATAAAATACTGAAACTTATTCAAATGGACAAAGCTAAGAATTTCATTTTTGTTCTTTAGTCTTACAGAAAGACTTATGTCCATGGACCTAAGAAAGTTGTGTTTGGAAATAGAAGGTGTGAAAAACAAAGGAAGGAAAAAATAGAAATATGTGGGTGGGTAAAAAAAATGAAGAGAAGAGTTGAAAGAGTGTTAAATAGAATATTTATGGACACTATGTGGCTGAGGAATTTGTTAGACCTGTAGAACATCAGCCATACTTTCTTCTATGCTCCAGACTGTGAATCTACCCATAAATCCTTGTCTTTAACTCCCCAAGTATATTCTCCAGGTGGTCTAAATTCCAACAAGTGAATATATTATTCTGTGTGGTTTTTTTCTGTTTGGAGAGTAGACTTTGAAAAGTTCACCTCTTTCACTCTGATTACTCTTTGTGGACTTTTTTCCTTTGAATTTATTGAGCTGATACCATGTAAATGTCATTCCAGACATTTTTAAACAAATAATGATAGCTCAAGTTCATCCAAAAGACAGAAGCCAAAAGACAAATATTGCAGAATTTAAGGGAATAAAATGGAAATAGTTAGAGTATGCTTTTTTCAATATTATGGTAGAACATATACATTTAGTCAGCTTAGTTATTCATTAAATATATATTTATAACCTACCATGTGCTCAGTATGGTTTCAGGTGCTAAATCTTGGAAACTTGGTCCTAAAAGTCAGCATAATCTGGGTCAAAATCTTAGAAGCTATGTAAATGCATGTAAGTGATTCCTCATCTATAAGATGGCAATGAAATCTCTCACCTTAGAGTTATTTTGAAGATTAAGATAATACACTTAGTGCTTATCAAAGTGCCTGGTTCATAAGAGATGCCTCACAATAATGTGGTTCCGTCTGTCATATCATGACAGATGAAAGAGACTCATTCATTCTTCAGGGATATATGAATGACCAGAGTGATCAGAAATGGCTCCATA